>JASDQU010738369.1:0-11043 GCA_032191745.1 Picea mariana | reverse complement strand
CCGGTCACTTTTGATGATGGTGATCCTCTTGAGGGGTCATCCTCCAGAGTCCACATCAACAAATGCACGGATTGCATTGGATATAGGGGAGGAGGAGGAGGAGGAGGAGGAGGATGGAGGAGAGAGCAGTGGTAGTGATGCCAATCTTGATGATTATGACATGGAGGACTACTGACAGTCACGACTCATGAGCTATGAGATTCTTCCATCTATGGTTCTAGTATCTACCCTATGGCTATTTTGTATTTTTCATTGGCATTTCCACCTATAGTATCAGTGACTCTAACTTAGTATGTTATTTGATGTTGTAGAGGCCATTTAGAGCCTCATTGATTATGTATTTATGTTCCGATCTCTAGATATGTATTGCACTTGGTGTCGTTTTGATATATTCATGAGCATACTTTGGATATGTTGGCTCTAATTGTCTCTAATGCTTTGGAAACATGATTTAAAATCTTAAAAATATATTTTTTTCGTTAAAATTTAAATATTTTATGTATTTTTTAAAAAACCGGTTCATTGAAACCGGTTCGACCGGTTTATTACCGGTTCCAGTTCCGGTTCAGGTTGGACCCTCGACTGGTTCCGGTACCGGTTTCAGTTTTTAAAACATTGGTTTAGCTGCAACCATAGAAACCCAATTTTCCACCTGCAGAGACAAAACAATTCTTTAAAATCTTAAGTGTGACTTGAATTCAAGTGATGGTTGTTACCTCCCGAACTTGCACTTCAAGTGGTAAAGCCCTGAAACACAGGTGCAACCCCAGAGGAACTTAGAGGGGCTGCCAAGTGTCACCATAGTAGCCCCCGCTCTCACTTTAGGCCAGCTCTCCTCTGGCACAAGGGGGGTTTCCCTAAGATAGGATTACTAAATCTATGCAACGAAGGCTTGAGTATAGATGGAGAATTAGACTTGGTGAAAGAGAGATGTAAGATATACTTTAGATTTAAGTGGATGGTGGGTTACTAAGACCAGTGCCAATCCAAGGGTTATGGAGTGTGAGTACCATTTTCTGCACCCTAAAATCAGATCTGAAACAACTTTAAAATCTGCACGGAAAACAATGATAATTGTAGGAGGTCTGCCCCTAAGAAGTCACTGACAGAGTCCTCTTCGTTCGGGTTGGTGCATGCCAACTTCAAGGGGGTGTCCCTGGGTTTCTTTCTTGCTGTCTGGTACCTGTAAATCTGCAAAATGAAACAATATAACAGCAGCAAATAAAGAAGATTATGGCTGCGCTTAGACATCTAGAGGTTCAAAATATGGTTTTTTAAGGTTTTGGTAGAATCCATGCAATCGTTAGCTCAAAATAAGAAATGAACAAATGTAGAATGCGATATCAAACAATAGATAACACCCAAAGGATACACAAATAACTTCTGAACCATAAACAGATCACAATCTAAAACACCGGCGAATCAAAAAGGCTCTGTACAAGCACATCAAGATTTTATTTCTGTAGATGTCAAGAGGCTGGCTGCGCCAAGGAAACATGTACAAAAATGGTGTAGTGATGATCCTTGCATAGGAGAATAGAAGCTAAGAAAGAGAAGAGAGAAGAGAGATATTTGATGTAGAGTGCTGCCGACGAAGAAGATCCAACCCTTTGAGAATGGAGAGCAGCTGTATAAATAGATCAAGAGGGAGGAGGAGGGCACATATCCCAAGGAGAAACATGGTGCATCAATGGATGGATGTGGAAGGTGAGGCCCTGCGCTCCACTGAATGAGGAGAGAGTGGAGCAAAGAAAGGAGTTAATTGAGGGAGAGAGGGAGTTAAGTGAGATAGAAGGGGAGTTAGGTGGATGAGAGAGGGAGTTAGGGAGAGAAAAAAGGTAGGCACTCCAGTTAGGTGAGAGAAAAAAGGTGGGCGCCCCAAATGACTCATCAATCTACCTTGTGGACTCCACCATGCACCACCCCAGTGCCCAACTAATGCATGTGCCCCATATCCTGCCACATGTCACTCTTGGAGATTACCACGTGTCACCCTTCGAGATTGCCACGTGTCACTTATAGAAATTGCCAAATGTTGAAACTAGAACTTGCCACGTGTCCCCTCCACATGGATGCCAAATGGCACCCTGCATGGCCTGCTCCTAAAGAATAGGAAGTGTCCGCATGTGCATGAGATTATACTCATCGGACTCAGAATCTCGTGAGGAGTCCAGATATGTGATTAGCACTGCCATGCACTCAACAACAAAAAATGAAAAATCTCGCATGTGGCCCAAAAATACCTCATCGGATTCATAATCTCGCAAGGATTTCGAATATGCCATCATCACTGACATGCAAGTCTTTGGGCATTGTCTCCTCAAAAATAGGGAACTGCTAAAATGAATCATCTCTCTACGAACCAAATGAAAACTACCCAGCCTCTGTAACTGCAACAAAGAAAACCACTTAACCAATCTTTGTACCTCACCTCAACGAAAACCAACCTTGGCATGACGAAGTGCTATCTCTAAAAGAACTATCTGAATGCTAGTAAGTGAAATACAATGGCCCCTAACCCTCTGGATTTCCAAGTGAGAAAATCCATGGGTTAACATAGAGTCAAGGAAAAGAAACAAAGAGGCCCAAATTTATATGGAGAAGACGTAGCCAAGCCATACATTGATGTGCTTGATTAGTCCAAATGGATACTTAGGTTATATGAGAGTGAGTGAGAGCCCTAACAATAGAGGCACCATCACAACCATTGTGTTTAAAGTCAACAAAGAATGTGCAACCCAAATAGTAAAGGAAGAACCATAACATGAGATCATAAAGAAAGGGACCAATAAAGACAACCTTCAAAAGAATGGACAGCCCAAGCAACAAGTCACATCGTCAATAACAATTTCATTAGATTAAATGAGCCATTAACATGTGCCACATCAAATCTTTTATTACAACATAAATTTTTCCCAATATCCAAGATTACATCAACAACTAAGGAGGGATGAAATCCTCACGCTTAGTCCCTTCTTCTATGCAAAGATTTTCCTTCAAAAGAGATCATTTCCAACAATAAAAACACTAGCCACTCTAGCATAATACCATAATAATCGAAGAGAGCCTCACATATACTTGCTTGTACCTTCACTTCCATCCCCTACATGATGTTCAACTAGGCTTAGAGGGGTTTGCTTTATCAATCCAACCATAACAAATGATGGAGAGAACTAGTCTTTAAATAGAGTCTAGTTCAAGATATCCTTACAATAAAACAATGATTTCTTTCTCCTAGATCCATGCTTTTCCCCAAGGGGAAATAATAAAATACATCACTCCTCAACAACTCTAATAAAATAATAATAAGTGGTTATTAGATCCACTTTTTCTCCAAGGATAATCATTAAAATATGTTTGGTAGTTTTAGATCCACAATTTAGTGAAATATTAATTCCCATATCACTTAATAAGTTTCCTTGAGAAAATGGATGTCCTTCTATTAGGGTCCTTRGAGGATTTGGAGAATGTGCTTCTATCCAATTGTCCTCCTCTTAAGTTGGGAGTGCTCCTCTTAAAAAATTATTTATTGACCTGTTAACCCCTGGATTTTCTCACTTGGAAGTCATGAGGGTTAGGAGCCAGTGTATTCCATATGGCTGGCATTCAGATAGTGTCCTAGATACAGCTTGGTTCTGAGCCAAGGTTGGTTCCCTTTGAGGTTAGGTACATAGTGGTTCAGTGGTGATTTTTGTTAAATTTAGAGCTGCTATTAAGTTCTTTTCAATTTTCTAGACAGTAATAGCATAAGCAGGATCACTTAAAGAAACACAATCACAAGTTACACAACATTTATCCTGGGAAACCCTCACGGGGAAGAAAACCCAACAAAAACTTCCGTAATATAGATTGCCAATACAATAAACCAAACACTAGAGATCTCTTCCTCTTTCGACAACTGCAACTTCCTTCAAACTTGCGCACTAGATGAGTGACTTGAGTGAGTGAGAGAATGAGGCATCATCCTCTCTTATTTATACTAGCTGATAGGCGCTAGGGTTGTGTCTCTTCACCAAGCTGGGCCAACTTCTTCAATTAGTGGCTAAAACCACTTTAATTAGCCCTAGGGGCTGACTTCTCAATTAGCATCATTTAATTAGGGTTTGAACAATCCACAAAAGGGGATTTGGTCATACATAAGTCCCGACATGATCAATCCACAAAAGGGGATTGATCTATATAATAATAACTCAATAGCAAGTAGAATATTCTTCGTAGTTAATATTTCAACACCCCCCCTTAACAAGAAGGGTATTCTACCAATACATCAGGAGAGAGAGAGGGCAATAACATCAACAACATCTGGAACACTGTCTGGCATATCTATAAATCATCATAAGTTTTTTCTCACCATCAATAACATCATCATTCACAGCATGGAGCTGGAGTATCATCATCAACATCGTTCACAACATGGAGCTGAAATATCATCAACAACATCGTTCACAGCATGGAGTTGGAATAACATCATCATCATCTCTCACATCATGGAGCTGGAGTAGCATCATCATCATCTCTCACAACAAGGAGCTGGAGTAGCATCATCATCATCATCATCCTCAGCATGAAGCTGAAAGCCTGAAACATTAACATCAATAGCATGAAGCTACAACAACAATCTCACCAACACGAGATTGGTACATCATCACCAACAACAACACTAGGCTGATACAACATCATCATCAGCAACACGAGGCTGATACAACATCATCATCAACAACAACACTAGGCTGATACAACATCCTCATCAACAACACGAGGTTGATACGACATCATCATCAACAACATGAGGCTGAGACAACATCATCAACAATCAACACGAGGATGAAACAACATCATCAACACGAAGCTGAGATACCAACATCATCAACACAAGGTTGAGATAACAACATCATCAACACAAGACTGAGATAACAACATCATCAGCACGAGGTTGAGATAAAAACATCATCAACATATAGCAACGGTATGAGGCAAGTGTAACAACAACATTTTGTGGTACTCTGACAGTCCCTAGGGATCTACCCAGGAATCATAAGATTCCCTAGGATATAAAATCCTAACGGAGCTACCACGTGGTACTCTGACATCGTCCTTATCGGACCTTCGGGATATGCACAGGAATCATAAAGATTCCCTAGGATATAAAATCCTAACGGAGCTACCACTACTGACCACAACTGGCATATACATGCACAATGTTGAATTTTAATGCTTAGCTCAAGCACATGTAGTTTCTTTTCAATTTAGCATGAACTTGAACTATAAACAATGTAGCTACACTAGTTGCAACAACCAAGATAACAAGAAGAATAACCATGCACAAGAACACAAGAAGTTATCCTCGGAAAAACCTTCGCAACCAAGGGAAAAACCCAACAATCCTTTGCTATAGAGTCAAGAGAAGATCACCCTTACACCACAAACCCTAGTGCACACAAGAGGGTGCTCTATGACCAAGAAAAATTGCACCTAAGAGAAGTGTGCACTTCAGCCCTACAAGTAGGCGTTGAGAGAATGAGACAATGAAGAGTGAGTGATCCACAATGGGGATCAACTCTTATTTATACATGACCCAACACATCAAATGGATGTGTCTATTGGCACAATAGGGATAACCTGTACAACTGAATAATATAATTAATCTTTATGCAATATTAATTATCTTTACATGGTGGGGTCGACCTGTACCCTTTACAATACAAAATTAGAGTTACACAATAATCTTACTCTTAGACAATATAGCAAGAATCTCTCACATCCTCTAGTGCTCAGCCACTAGGGACACGTCCACCTGTGCTCAGCCACAGGGATGTCGCTCTCAACNTCTTATTTATACATGACCCAACACATCAAATGGATGTGTCTATTGGCACAATAGGGATAACCTGTACAACTGAATAATATAATTAATCTTTATGCAATATTAATTATCTTTACATGGTGGGGTCGACCTGTACCCTTTACAATACAAAATTAGGGTTACACAATAATCTTACTCTTAGACAATATAGCAAGAATCTCTCACATCCTCTAGTGCTCAGCCACTAGGGACACGTCCACCTGTGCTCAGCCACAGGGATGTCGCTCTCAACATATCAACTCAACTAAGTCCATAGGAGTACCATTTGGAGAGCCATCTCAAGTCGACTCAACTAAGTCCATAGGAGTCTGATAGGAGACCATCTCAAGTCGTCTCAACTCAGTCTAGAGGAGCACGACAAGAGACCACACACGTTGTCTCAACTTAGTCTAGAGGAGTATGACACACCCATCGCATGGGCTCTCTCACAGATTGTCTCAACTCAGTCCAGAGGAGAACGGCTTGGAGAATGTCTCATGAAGCTGCAATCAACAACACACAGGTACTTTGATAGACCGTCCTTACTGGACCTTCGGGATCTGTCCAGGGATGATCAGTCCCCTAGGATATAAAATCCTAACGGAGCTACCCGCTGTTGGTTAGGATACCATAGTATCATCATCATCACTCCCCCTTTCGAGGAAGGTCCTTTTGGACTATACCAAGTTTGTCTCGAAAGTATTCAAACTTTACACGAGACAGAGGCTTGGTCAATACATTTGCATCCTGCTCATCTGTGCCAACATATTGGAGCTTTACAACTCCCCTCTCCACCATATCACGAATATAGTGATACCGGGTTTCTATGTGCTTCAACTCATCATGGGACACATGGTTCTCTGTCATTTTTATGCAACTCTAGTTATCACATAGAATCACGGTTGCTTCCATCTCCAGATCAAATAGACCTGTCAACAACTTCCGAAGCCATATGGCTTCACAAATGGCGGAACATGCTGCAATGTATTCTGCTTTTGCCGTGCTGAGAGAAATACTGGATTGCTTCCTACTCTGCCATGAAGTCATGGATGACCCCAGACTGAAACAACATCCTGAAGTGCTCTTTCTATCAGAAACACTTCCAGCCCAATCTGAATCAGTATAACCAATCAGTCTGAAGTCATGATCTCCATTATAACAAAGACAAAAGTCCAACGTACCCTTAAGGTATCTCATCACATGCTTTGCAGCTGTAAGGTGAACACGTCTGAGCTCTACCAGATACTGACTCAAGGTGTTCACAACAAAGCATATATCGGGCCTGGTATTTGTCAGATACATCAATGTTCCAATGATCTGTCTGTACAACGTAGCATCAACCAATTCTGATGAAGTATCAACCAGGAGCTTCAACTTTGTTTCCATGGGTGTCTTCATGGCTTTACATTCCAACATATCAAACCTCTTCAGTATTTCAACTGCATACTTCCCTTGGTTAAGGAAGATCTTCTCTGGGCTCTGCCAAACTTCGAGACTTACGAAATAGGGCTTTATGTCTTTCATCTCAAACTCTGTAGCGAGCTTCTTCTTGCAGTCTGTGATGAGCTTTTCTTCATCTGTCAAGAATACATCATCTACATATAGTAGCAACATCATTGTCTCATCATTCATAACCTTGAAGTAAGGGTTAGAATCGACTTTACTCTTGGTAAAGCCCAAGCTCGTTAGGAAATTGCCAATTTTTCCATATCAAGCTCTGGGAGCTTGCTTTAACACGTACACAGCTTCCTTCAACCTGCAGACATGAGTCTTTCTTTCTTCAACTTCAAATTAAATCTTTCACATCACTTTGTACCAACCTGGTACACTTGCTCAACTGCAACTTAATATGCACAGTCATGTGCTAGCTCTATGTGCTTTCTGCAACGCACTATCTATCTCACATACTTGAGAGTATGTCCTCTACTCTCTCTGCAACTGTTCCTTTGGAACTGGGACTCTGCACCTGCAACTGCTCTGAAGCTGAGAATGGTTGTTCCATTCTCATTGTGACTGCTGAAATATGAGAGTAACTCCTCTACTTCATCAAGACAACAACTTCATCTTAAACTTAGAGTGGCTCAATAACTGATACTGAAGGTAGCTCTTCTTCTTTCATGGAGATAACTCTATTTGTTATTGTAGTCATGTCTCCTTTACTTGACTCATGTACTACACCAAATGGCACTGAAGATAACTCAATTCTCAAATATGGGGATTGCTCCCCCTGAATCACATACTGTATCTGAATCATGGTTGTTCTGGTTATATTTATGAATACTGGAACTATTTCTTTGATTTCTGGAGCAAGTGTCTCGTCATAGTCTTCTCCCTCTTGCTGGGAGAATCCTCTGGACACAAATCAGCTTTGTACATCTTTTATCTGCAACATGCTTGATCTGTTAGATCAATCTTGAAAGTCAACACTGACTTCCCTTCTAGTCTCATGGAAACATCCATATCCTAGTCCTTCTGGCTGGCTTCCTTCTCTGTCACTGAAACAAGGGAATCTTCCCATCTGATCCTCTCTGAGATCAGGCTCACTCTGTTCTTGATTTCTTCTGAGTCTACAAGGACTTCATCTCTACTGGATATACTTGGTGTTGAATACCAAGTCTTAAAATGAAAAGCTGAGTAAGACTTCAACCGAGTTCTGCTTCCTATCAAGGTGGCTTCATTATCCTTTGATCAAGTCTACTTACTGTTTGGTCATCTTTGGAGCCTTCTGCTTCTTACAATCAATCTCCATATGAGATACTCTGTATCTCAAAAATAGTTTCTTCTTCATTTTCTTTGGTACATGAATGTATATGATCACGTATACAACTTGGATAGTCTGCTTCATGTTTCATCTAATATGTTGCCTCCTGCAACCGTCACTATAGCTTCCTCAGGGTTATCACCTGTGACCTACCCGGAACAAGATCAACAAGGGAGTAACAACAAACAAGAATAATACTCTTTATAATAATGATAAACAAAAGCAAGAACAATCGTCACAGTAGCTCCTTTAGAGCTATTACTTGTGCCCTGCCTGAAATAAGGATCAAGAGTAAGAAATACAATACGAAATTTTGAGCAACACTCTTCTAGCGTTGTGATCAACCATTCCTCCATGGTGACCTGGAGGCAAAACACGAAGTTTCTCCTGGAGGATATGTTAGTTATATTCTGGTAAATGTTTACAATAGGCATTCATCTCTATATGCTCACATACTACCAAGTATAATACTTTTTCAAAGACTGCTACCTCAACTATAGTGTTTACTTGTAATGAGGTAGTTATCAAATTTGTCATGTGCAAATTTGAGTCTTATCAACTTAATCAATCAAACCTGGAACTTGGAGTCTTGTCCTCAAGAATGAGTAAGTTGCTTTTCTTCCAAGTCTCCTTCACTCAAGATGACAAGTGCTTTCTTCAATCTGTCCTCTATGCTAAGACAATATGCTATCTTGACAGAAATCTAAGTTAGAGAATAAACTCTAATCTCAATCTAATACCTTGACTTTAATTTTGCCCAAGGGTTAGTATGATGTTCATAACTTCAACATACAACCTAGATGTCAAGATAATGTCATAACGAATAGATGCATATAAAACCTGAGGTGCATTATTCCTCTGAATGTGCTGGATCTGAGATCCTTCTGGATCTATGACAAAAGATCCCTTCTCCTGCAAGTACCCTTTAGAATAATAATGCATTTTAAACATATGTAAGTACATACTGTTATCCACCAAGTTGCACTAGGGTGAATTTCCAGCGAGCCGCCAAAGATTGAACATTTTCATGTTCAAAATTCAGAGTTCAGAAGTTCAGTCGGTCATAAAGACCAACCTTTTTCTTTTTTACATTTCCATAAAAAATTGTAATAAGAGATGTTGCATGATGAACTTGTAAAAAGTCTTAGCCACCTTAAGTCCTAAGCGTGAGTTATACTCTGGAGCAGGGTTACCGGAAGCTTCCCCCCCCCGGCTTCGAAGCCTCGAAGCTCCATCCGGGCGGGTGCATCCTGGAAGCTCCCTCTGAAGCGCGACTCAATTTTTGGAAGCGTGCTTCGGGGCTCTTAAGCACGATTCCTGCCATTTTCGAAGCGTCCCCCTCCGAAGTGCGCTTCGAAATTTCTGGAGCGCGCTTCCAAATTTCTGGAGTGCGCTTCGGAGGGTGCTTCACAGGCGCTTCCGAGGAAGGCCCACACGCTTCCAAGGGGGAATGAGGTGTTTGGGTGTGCAGGTGAGGGTTATTTGTCCTTACTAGGGCTATTTAAAGAGGTCCCCACCCCCTCAATTTCACCCACCCTAGTACTTAATGGTAATGTTAAATTCTTAAAATTCTCCTTTATCTTTCATTTTCATCCTTTTACTTAAATTTTTAACATTAGCATTAATTGTTTCAGGATGTTTGAGAGTGGTTCCAACCTCATTGGACTTCATATGGAGAAAGTAGAATTTTAGGTCTCATTCAAAATTCAGCAGACTTAACAGTTTCAGGATTTCAAGAATGGCAAGATTGCAATGTTTCCACTGGATTCTATCATGTATGAGGGTATGGAATTGACATTTAATCAAGAGAACCAATCCCTTTATGTACCTCGATGTTGGTGGCATTGATTGTTCAACTCTTTTGTCACGACCCCAGTAAAAATGTACCCTTCACTCAAGTATAAACTCTTCTCTTTGTCGTCGTGTCAGGTGACTTAGTGGTGTATGTGCACACCAACCATCTTATATACAGGCAGAGAGAAGAGTGGTTGAAGAGAAACATAAATATGTGGGATTTGTTTCTTGATGATATGGGTTTGAAGTTTGAACAACAGTGTTGAGTTGGCATTAGCCAACTTGGATCTTAATGAACTAGTGCTAGAGTCAATCACTTTTGACGATGGTGATCCTCTTGAGGGGTCATTCTCCACATCAACAAATGCACGGATTGCATTGGATATGGGGGAGGAGTAGGAGGAGGAGGAGGAGGATGGAGGAGAGAGCAGTGGTAGTGATGCCAATCTTGATGATTATGACATGGAGGACTCTAGAATCTAGAATCTAGATGGTTGATGCTCGAATGATTAATCATTGATGAACTATGTAATATGGATGTCATTTCTATCTATATTGATGTACAAATATGCATGTTTTCATATATTCTGCAACTAATTTGTCTTTCTACATATTTTTTTGAATATAAATGCAATATATATAAAAA
>JASDQU010738368.1:124418-143297 GCA_032191745.1 Picea mariana | reverse complement strand
GACTGAATGCAGCCTGCGGAAATCAAGTATTTCCGCAGGACAATATATATGCAGCCTGCGTACTATCTTCAAAAGTGTGATTTTGAGAAGCTGATAAGTGTAACTTTCTTCATGAAAATGATCTTAAAGAAGAGTTAGATCTTCCATCATCATGTCATTATCATGTCATCATCTCAATAACCAAAAATGTGGATAACACCCCTTTTTTGGTCTCGTTAGACTACTGTACAAAAAAGGAACTGAGAGAGTTCTCTTTTAAGTGTTTTTCCAAACTCTATAATCTCGAAAAACCTTCGAGTTTTCTGTCTTTGGACTCATTAAAGCACACATCGACATGCCCATATGGGACCGATCCCTTACTTCTTCCAGTTCGTTAAACAAAGGAAGAGGAACTTACTGAAGGTGAGTTATATCGAGCATGTGTTATCCTCCTCGAGCTCATTAAATCAAAAAGAGGTACTCGTCTATCTGGATGGGGGAAAAAATTGAAAGGAGAAAGCCAAGTAGTCTCTTGAGAACATTATCCAGCAATTCTTAGAGTCGCCCTTGAACACGACACTTTGTCATTTGCACACATCATAATCCGTTGAACCTCTGCACTGAGCCAATCCTTTGAGTTTCTTTCACTCCTTTGGGTTACCCAACGCAAGTCACCACATCCACTGCATCATCAAGTTTTGGTCCATGTCATGTTCTGCTGTTGTGCCTCAGTGTTCAAAGGAAGTATCCACCTTGAGACTCAGCCATCCCAAATATCTTGCCTCAAAACCCATGTCAGTCTGTATCCATTCGATCTACCAATTACATCTCTTTGTCCATTTCATGTCGTTGATGGGGGATACATCAAGGCCCTCCTTCGATGAGCCTTTTCTTGTCGACCTCAGCACATTATCCGGGAATTAGGCTTAGAAACTAGTTAGTACTTTGGGACCTGCATGCCTCAATGGCAGGCCTCCTCACATTCGACAATAGGTTTACATAATTGACCTTTGATCGGATGATTCCACGGATGTTCGACTCCAGCTCATCCATTTTCATTTGTTGGAATGTACTAGGGTACCTTGGGAATCATTGACATTAATGGTGATCTCCCTCGCGCTTGTTAACGGTTCACACCATTGACCGGTAATCAAGTGGCTTCTGCCATGTTCGACATCAAGACATATATTCACATGGTTAGAATCGTACCACATTGGGATCAGTAAGAAGACCCTGGGTTGAGTGTTCACTTTGATATGTACTCTGCCCAGGTTGCAATGGAGTTTCTGTTGAACAATGACACATATACTGTTACATAGATTCACTTTGCATTGGTTGTGGCTATGTCTTATCATCTCGTAGATCCATTGTGTATTCTTCATGGCTACGATCAGTTCATGTCATCAGAGTATAGATACACAGTGTATTTTCGGTGGCTATACCTTTTTATCAATACAAATGGATCTGCAGTGTATTTTATGGCGGCCATATCTTGCAAGTCTTGACCACCCAAGCATAGGTATGCTTGCCTTGGGTTTGAAACATGTCATAATATTTGTTGGATGTTTGTGTGCAGCTTTTGTCAGGTTCTCTGCGTCTATACCCTTGCTTGAAAGTCTACAAAGTATTTTAGTTATTAGCTCTCATCTTCTAACTTCATACTTTGGGGGGCAATCTGTTACACATAAAAAATACTCACTTGATAGTGTCGCAGGTGTCATCATTACAAAGGTCGCAAGTGTCACATTTTGCTCACAAGGTCGCAAGTGTCGCATGTTTCTCACAAGTGTCACAAGTGTCAAAGAAAGCATGCTTCCATGATGCCTATGTCGCGCCAATAATGACATGAGAAAGACACTTGAAATACCTCAAACATTTGATTTGGAAGAGGAGAAATGAGTCAGCAGGCTCGCAAACCTTTTTCCATCTGAAAGCACCTCAAAAACTAAGCTTTTGAAGGAGAGCACTCCTCTATACCTCTTCTCGGAGCGCCAACACTCCCCCTTACACTGTCTGGGAGCGTTATAAAGTTCCCCTGGCCATTTTGAGGGAGCGCTATAGATTTTGAGAGCACTGGCGCCCCCTAAAGCTTACTAGGGAGTGCTACAATGCTCTGATAGCCCTTTTGAGGGAGCACTAACTATTCTGGGCAACAGTTGAGTTGTTGAGATGAATGGGGGAAGCATCTTTTCATTCTTGGAAGGCAGTTGAATTCAAATCCCTAGTCCAACCATGATCTTAGGGAAGATCCTCAATTGAAGGAGGCAAATCCTTAACTTCCCCAAGGATATCTCAAGTGGTTAAAGCCTCTCCAAGGCTATATAAACAAGCTTTATAATGGTGAAAGAGGATGGGAAAAAGGAGAATCACACCAAACTTATGATCTCATAAGTGGTGCTAGAACGGGGAAGAATTGCTAGCATGAAACCTATGATCTCATAGGAAAGACACAGTCAGCCAAAGGAGAGTGATTAGTGAAGCTGTTGTTATCCAGGTTGTGGATCTTTTGAGCAAAGGTTAGATGAAGGGGACTTGACGAAGTTGTCACATTCGTATCTACGATTGTAAGTACTGATGTCGTTATTCTCATTAATATGACACACTTGGCCTGTTTCTTTGTAGTTTGTGTCTGATGTTACATGAACTTATCATTGATAGATAGATCTATTGTCAAGATAATATCAATAGAGTAGAAAGTGGTCGTATCTTGTTTGTCTACAGGACTCAGCGAGGAGCAAAGGATCGGAGCTCAACTCGGAGCATGCAGGGACAAACGTCGATAAAGAGGTACTTATGTTCTCCTTCCTTCTCATGTGTTAGTTTGTATAGATTTGAAAGGAAGTCAGTGTCCATGTTAAGCATTTTCTGTCTTAGAGTTAGGGTCAAGCTCTTTGAGGTAATTTACCTGTTCGCAGGGAGATTTTCCTACAATAGAGGGACTACAAAAAGAAACATGGATTGGGCAGACAATACCCTTAGACTACTTGAATTCCAGGGAATTGGGTCAGAGGACCCAGAACACCACTTGTTTTTATGCAAGACAATATGGGGAGCAAAGAATGTCCAAGACGAGGTTGTGAAATTACACAGTTGGAAACTGTAACACCCTATTTCCCCCAATCTATAAATATATATATATGGGCCGAGGAAC
This sequence comes from Picea mariana, assembly GCA_032191745.1. Lineage (NCBI taxonomy): Eukaryota > Viridiplantae > Streptophyta > Pinopsida > Pinales > Pinaceae > Picea > Picea mariana. The sequence goes on along the minus strand of JASDQU010738368.1, from coordinate 140,167 downwards.
TATGGAAAACTTAAAAGTGTGAATTTTTGATTTGGTGGATCTTTGTGTAAAATCCAATGAATGTAATTCTAGTGATTTTAATAGATAATGTAAACGTGTTGTATGACTGGTAAGAAGGGGATTTGCTAAGGGAGGCCATGATTGCTAATGGAAGGGTAGTGGAGGGGACTTGGAAGGGTTGTGTTAACTTCCACCAAACCAGTACCATGCTAAATTTATTTTCTCAGATCAGAACAACCCTTTATGACCAGGAATGAATTCCCGTCAGGCTGGTAGGTGGGAAGGCCCCATAAAGAGTTAATGAAGGATCGGGTAGACATCCCATCGATAGGGCTTCCAGACCTGACCACAGACGAGGGGATTCAAGCCACATGCAATATTATTAAGGGAGGAAAGAAAGGGAGTGTGGTGGATAGAGGGGAGAGCATGGAGAAATGCAGAGACAAGGAGCGAAAAAATCTGGAGTCCAAGGAAGGATCGAAGGTGGAAAATGAGTTCTGATCATAGGGAATGGGTATTAAGTCAGTAGAAGGAGAGTAAACTTCATCCTCATCTAGTTCCTTTATAGGGAGAAGGAGAGTAACCTTCGTCCCTAACTTTCGTTGAGTTGGGAGTAAGAGATTGCATCTCAAAGCGTCGTGGCCTAAGCGCGGGGGTGCCTAATGATAAATACATTGGGAGTGACTGAGCCTATGGTTGGGTGGAAACAAGAACCCTCTCAACAGTCACATCACACTTTGTGGTTATGATAAGTGTTTTATGCCTTGTATTTTGAATTGAATATCATGGATACATGCTCATGTTTATACGCCCATGAATGGTTTCTGTATGGAATGATTGCCTAGTGTTTTATATTGGAAGTAATGGATGCATGTGTATACTTATATTTCATATTTGGTTTCATTATAAAATGATTAAGTCTGGAGCATGAGTCCATTCCACTGATAATAGACCCATCTGCTTGATTCTCGTGATGTTCTAATTTAATTCCTGGAAAGATCCTTCCTCGGGGAATTGCATCATATCTCAAAGTCGAAGTAAGATCCTTGGTATGGCTACCGCTATGGTAAACCCATGACTTTAACTTGCCTCAGCATCATAGCTCCTAACTCGGTGAGTTAGGAAGGAACTTTATTCAGGTCATCATCCTAGGGACTTTGAAACTCACCCGAGCCCATGTCTAGAAACTTGCCTAAGAGTAGAGATAATTTTCCCAAGAATCATCGGAAGGTTTAGGCGACCTAGGTCTGGGAACCCTGTGCAAGAAGGAGTTATTTTTCAAAGGTTTCAGAGCCGCGTAAGATCCAATATTTGAGAGGTTGAATTTTGTTGTCCAAGTTTAGAAAGGGTAGTGAGTTCAAATAACAAAAGGGAATATCCTTTTGTTTGGGAGGCGAATGGACGAGATCCTTAGGGAAGGTCCCGAGGTCTGTCACGATTATTAGATTGTAAGAGGGAGTGCAGGTGTTAATGCCTCGACTCCTTCATTCTTCACAAGTAGCATTGAAATTTGGACCGTAGATCGAAGGATCTATCAGGACCCTCCTTGACCGTCCATCATATAAAACACATGGCAAGAGATCAACATTTCACTGACTCACTACTAAAATAAGTTAAAGGGTAGAGTTTTGTGAACTCACGAGACCCAAAATCATGATTTGATTTGAACCGTCAGATCACAGGAGAGCCATGACCATTGATCTAGGCGAGGGGATATTGGGAGTTTGGGGATTGGGCTTTCGAAAGGTAGGCATTGGGTTGTGTTCCAACTTCGGGAAATAAGAAGTCCCGACGAGTTCGAAGAATAAGCCCCAGGTCATGGTGACCGATCTTGTGGGTGGAAGTTTAAGGGAGGAGCTAATGGAGATCGAGATATCGGGGAATAGAGAGTTAGAGCTGGCTCATGCTCATTATTTCGATATGTGAAATTGCGACATGATCACAACTGTCGATCGAGGGGATAGTGCATGACCATAGATCTGGCCTTGGAGATGAACTGAAGGTCGAGGATTTGGGGAAACAAGATTCAGGATTGACTCGCATGCAAAAGTACCAAAGTCCCAAAATGCGAAACACCTTTTTATAGGCGTGCAATCACAACCTGTGGTCACATAGGTGAATCCCGTGTATTGTGCATGTTCACACTGGTGGGGTTTCAATAGGGCTTATGGATCAAATAGTGGTATTTCAACGGTAAATTGAAGAGCTAATTTGGCTCGTGAACGAGAAATTTTATTTAGTTCTTTCACAGTGGAAGCGTGGGGGTGTTACGAATTGGTATCAGAGCATGGTTACAACACTCGACATCTTTGGGCTAATGGATGAGAACATTAAAAGGCAACATCTTACCTTACTCTCTTCCTAAAAAGGTTGGTTAAGCCCTTATTATATAAATATGACATCTTACTGTTGTGTGTGTATGCATTACTGATGTGTGTGTAGGTATTTAAGAAATGTTAATTAGGTGTTGGTTATGAATGAATATAATGTTGAATAACAACAAGTGTTTTTTCTGAACTCAAGCGGGTGATAAACCGCGGGAAACTACAAATGTATAAAATTGTGATGCGCCATGAAGTGGGGGATGGCTCCTAGAATAGAGACGAAGAGTATGATGAGAGGAGGGTGGTAGAGACCCCTCTAGACCTAGTTGATATGGTGAGGAGTCTCATGGCCGAGTTACAGAGCTGCAAGGCCGACAACAAGAGATTGATAAAAGAGAAAGAGAATCAAATATAAATTAATGCAGTCTTGTTGTAGAGTTTATCCGGCATACAAAGACATCTGAAGCATGAACCTGACACTAGTCATGTGGACCGACGATAGAAAAGGAGGAGTCTAATTCCACCTGAGGTATAGAGACATGGCCTTTTAAGTGGTCGCACTGGGAGGAGTACCTCGAGAAAGATCCAACCTAGAGACAGGGGATGAGCATCGGATGGATCCTCTGGAAATAAAATTGATGACTCAGAGGGATCTTCTAGTAGTAGAATCAGTTCACATTCTCAAAGAAAATGAAAGAAACGAAAGCATTCCAAGGGTCATAATCTCGAAGAATTCAGGAATGCCAAACCACCCTCTTTCAGAGTCCATGACTACTCTGAAAACTTGAAGGCCTGAGTAGCCACTTTAAACCTGAATGGAAAGACCTTAAGAATGTGAAAGGGATCCATGAAGAGGACCTATCTTGGAGATGGTTTGAGAAATAATTCAGGAAGAAGTATCTGTCGGAAATATATTTTGACGAGAAGACTAAGGAGTTCTATGAACTCAATATGGGACAACTCACCATAGAGGAATATGTCAACATATTCCTTGAGTTGCTGAGGTATGTACCCTACATAAAAGAGTAAAAAGAAAAAATACAGTGGTTCATTGGTGGGTTACCTCAGACCTACCGGGATAGGATTGATTTCGACAAACCAAAGACCTTAGAAGAAGTTATTTGAAAGGTGAGGTATTGTTATGAATAGTGTGGGAGTAAGACAGGACCCCATGAGGACTGGAAGAAGAGGAGTAGCTCGGGATTCCATAAGAAGAGGTTTAAATCCTCAATATTTAAGAGCTATGATAGATCTTCTAGGAGGATTCTTCCTACTAGAAGTGTATATCAGCAAAATTTTCCCTCTCAAAGTGGAAATAAGCCTTTTAAGACAATCCCAACAAAGAACGATAACCTCAATAAGGAAGCCTTAAAATGTTGGGGTTGTGGAGAGGATCATAAATTGAGGGAATGCCCACACCAAAAATAGAATAGTAAGAGAGTCTACAATATCCAAGAAGCTACCACCATCAATGATGTGGCTAGGAGCGTGCCATGAGTATATGCAGCTTTGGACAATAATCAAGGTGACCACCAAGCTTCAGTAGTGGAGCTGGAAGGTATGATCGACAACCATCCAATTTCTATTTTAATTGACCCAAGTTCTAATTTGAGTTATGTGGCCCCTCAGACTACTAATAAGTGTAAATTTCATCCAATTAGACATGTTAACCCCTAGTTGGAGCAATTAGCCACTGGTACCAAAAGAAAGGTGGCAGAGGCCATACCAGCCTGTCAATTCATCATGGTGGATTTCCCACCCAAGCAACCCTTAACATACTTCCCCTGGGATATTATGACTTGTTGATTGGTATGGACTGGTTGGATGCGTATAAAACTAAAGTGGACTATTATCATAAAACCTTATAATGTATAAATGAAGGAGGGAAAAAGATAACCCTCCAAGGGATTCAGAAGCCTGTCTTAGTGAGGAAAATATCATCCCTTCAAATGAAAACGTATTACCAAAAGGGGTGTTCCATATATGCCATACAGGTATTGGAATCTATTGAGGATGAAAAACCAAACCTAGAGGACCACCCCATATTAAGAGAGTACAAGGATGTATTCCCAAAAGAAGTACCAGGTCTACCCCTGAGAAGGGATATTGACTTCTCAATAGAACTTACACTGGGAGCGGTACCAACATATAGAACACCATATAGGATGAGAACTATAGAGTTGGTTGAGCTCAAGCTACAACTAAAGGAGATGATAGACAAAGGCTACATTTGACCCAGTATCTCCCCATGGGGAGCGCCCGTTTTTTTTGTGAAAAAGAAAGATGACACACTCCAACTATGTATAGATTACAAAAAACTCAATAAGACGACCATAAAGAAAAAGTACCCCTTACCAAGAATCAATGATTTGTTCGACCAATTGGGAGGTGCTTCCATCTTCTCGAAGATCGAATTAACATCCAGATATCACCAAGTCTATATTAAGGATGGTGACATCCACAAAACAACCTTCAGAATGAGGTATGGTCACTATGAGTTTGTGGTGGTGCCACTTGGGTTAACCAATGCCCCCGCCACTTTTATGTTGATGAATAATGTACTCCGTAAATTTCTAGACAAATTTGTATTGGTTTTCATTGATGATATCCTAATCTAGTCCAAGAACAGGGAGTAGCACGAAGAACATCTTAGACTCGTACTGCAAGTACTAAGAGAGCATCATGTCTACGCTAAGTTTAGCAAGTGCAACTTCTTTTAGAAGAAAGTCCATTACCTAGGCCATGCCATTTCTAAGGAAGGAGTGGCAGTAGACCCTGACAAGATCAGAGCTATTATGGAATGGCCTACCCTGAAGGATGTATCCGATATTAGATCCTTCATGGGCTTAGTGGGATACTATAGAAGGTTCATAAAAGGGTTTTCCAAGATTGTCTGTCCAATCACTGCCCTTCAGAAAAGGGGATTAAATTCATTTCGACATCGAAATGTGAAGAAAGATTTCAAGAACTGAAATACCTCCTGACCCATGCACATATGCTAAATATTATAGACCCGGATAATGATTTGCTTGTGTGTATAGATGCCTGCAAGGAATGACTCGAAGGAGGCCTTATGCAAGAGGGGCATGTAATTTGCTACATGTCCAGAAAATTAAATGAGGATGATATCAATTATGTGACCCATGACCTAGAATTGGCTGCCATAGTACATGATTTAAAAATGTGGAGGCACTACCTCCTGGGTAGAAGATTTTTGCTAATGACAAATCATTGTGGATTGAGACACCTGTTTGATCAAACAAAACACAATTCTAGGCAATCTAGGTGGATGGCTCTCCTAAGTGAATTTGATTTCAAAATCAAACACATAAAAGGAAAGGAGAATAAGGTGGTTGATGCCCTTAAAAGGAGTATTAAAATGATTCATATAGTAGAAGTAAGTACCTATGAAAAAGACGTCAGGAAAAGGGTCAGAAATGCATAAGAGACAAATGCATTCTTCAAGATAGTGACCTCATACCTAAGGAAAGAGCCTACATGGCTGAAGTATGAAGGCTACCAGATACTCGAGGAAGGGATGTTGACTTACAAAAATAGATTATATATTCCAAATTGTGATGACTTGAAGAGGTTCATAATGGATGAACTACATAAGAGACCACATATTGGTCACCCACGATATCAGAAGATGATCACAGCCACTAGGAAGCAATTCTATTGGCCTGGGTTAAATAAATACATAACTAACTATCTAGCTAGGTGCCTGGAATGCCAACAAGTTAAGGCAGAGCACTGGCATCCAACAGGACTATTACAGCCCCTACCAATCCCATAACAGAAATGGGAAACCATCTCCATGGATTTCATCACCGGATTACCAAATTCGACCAAGAAAAACGATGCCATCATGGTCGTGGTGGAAAAATTGAGTAAGTCTGCTCATTTCATTCCTGTCAAATCAACTTGCAAGGCCATAGCTATTGCCAAAATATTCATGAAGGTGATATTCAGACTGCATGGCATGCCCAAGGAAATTGTATCTGACCGAGATACCAAGTTCACTTCAAAATTTTAGAAATCCCTAATGGTCGATCTAGAGCCAAAATTAGTATTCAACACGTCTTATCACCCCCAAACTGATGGATAGACAAAAAGAGTAAACCAAATAGTAGAGGACATGCTAAGGATGCATGTAATGCGCCAGCCTAAGAAGTGGGAAGACTACCTACCATTGGTAGATTTTTCTTACAAAAAAGGTTAGCAGGAATCCTTGAATATGAGCCCTTTTGAAGTCCTCTATGTTAGACAGTGAAATATCTCAATTAGCTGGAGTAATCTAGTGAACAGAATCACAGTCAGACCTGACATGATGAAAGAAATGGAACAACAAGTGGTGGAGAAAAGACAAAATCTGAATATTGCTCAAGATAGATAGAAAATTTACGCCGACAGAAAGAGAACTCCTAGAGAGTTTAAGACTGGAGACCATGTCTATATCAGAGTTAGACCCAACAAGAGTTCCCTGAGGATGGGAGCCTATACCAAGATGACACCTCGGTATTTTGGACACTTTGAAGTCTTAGATAGAGTGGTACATGTATCCTATAGGCTAGCACTTCCTCCCACTGTAAAGGCAGATAATGTCTTTCATGTTTCATTGTTGAAGAAATATGTACACGATGCTAATCATATAATTGACTGGTGTGTGATCTAGGTGTATCTAGAGGGAGAATTCCTTCCAGAACCCCAATTCATATTAGACGGGAAGGAAACCTCACTCAGGAACCAAACCATTTCACAGGTCAACGTGCAATGGAAACACTTTGGCCCAGATGAGGCTACGTGGGAAATCGAGGATGCCATGAGACAGGAATATCCGATTTTGTTTACTTATGTACATACATATCATGTTGATAGATAGAAAATCGAGGATGATGATTCCTTTAAGTGGGAGGGAATTGTAACACCCTATTTCCCCAGTCTGTAAATATAACTATATGGACCGAGTAACTATGGAAAAATTAAAAGTGTGAATGTTTGATTTGGTGGATCTTTGTATAAAAGCCGATGAATGTAATTCCTATTATTTTAATAGATAATGTAAACATGTTGTATGACTGTTGAGAAGGGGATGTGCTAACGGAGTCCATGATTGCTAATGGAAGGATGATGGAGAGGATCTGGAAGGGTTGCATTAGCTTCCACTGAACCAATACCATGCTAAATTTATTTGCTCAGATCAGAACAACCCTCTCTAACTAGGAATGAATTCTCGTCAAGCTGGTAGGTGGGAAGGTCCCCCTCAATATTTAATGAGGGATGGTCCAGACAACCCATCAACAGGGCTTCCAGGCCTGACCACGGATGGAGGGATTCGAGCCACATGAAATCTTGTTGAGGAAGGAAAGAAAGGGAGTGTGGTGGACAGAGGGGAGAGAACAGAGAAATGCAGAGACAGGGAGCGAAAAAATATGGATTCCAAGGAAGGATCAAAGGTGGAAAATGAGTTCTGATCATAGGGAATGGTGACTGAGTCAGGAGAAGGAGAGTAACCTTTATAGTCATCCAATTCTTGTAAAGGGACAAGGAGAGTAACCTTCGTCCCTGATTTTTGTTGAGCTGGGAGTAAGAGATTGCATCTCAAAGCATTGTGGATTAAGCTCAAGGGTGTCCAATGATAAATCCATTGGGAGTGCCTGAGCATATGTTTGGGTGGAAACAAGCACACCTCTTAGTATTCACATCACACCTTGTGATTCTGATAAGTGTTTTCTGCCTTGTATTTTGAATTGAATATCATGGATACATGCTCATGTTTATATGCCCATAAATGGTTTCTATATGGAATGATTGCATGGTGTTTTAGATTGGAGGTAATGGATGCATGTGCCCTATGATCAAAGGTGGAAAATGAGTTCTGATCATAGGGAATGGTGACTGAGTCAGGAGAAGGAGAGTAACCTTTATAGTCATCCAATTCTTGTAAAGGGACAAGGAGAGTAACCTTCGTCCCTGATTTTTGTTGAGCTGGGAGTAAGAGATTGCATCTCAAAGCATTGTGGATTAAGCTCAAGGGTGTCCAATGATAAATCCATTGGGAGTGCCTGAGCATATGTTTGGGTGGAAACAAGCACACCTCTTAGTATTCACATCACACCTTGTGATTCTGATAAGTGTTTTCTGCCTTGTATTTTGAATTGAATATCATGGATACATGCTCATGTTTATATGCCCATAAATGGTTTCTATATGGAATGATTGCATGGTGTTTTAGATTGGAGGTAATGGATGCATGTGTATACTTATATTCCATAGTTGGTTTTGGTATAACATAATTAATTCCAGAGCATGAGTTCGTTCCACTGAGAATCGTCCCATCTACTTGATTCTCGTGATGTTCTATTTTAATTCCTCAAAAGCACCTTCCCCATGGAATTGTATCATATCTCATAGTCAGAGTAAGCTCCTTAGTATGGCTACTGCTATAGTAAACCCACAAGTTTACCTTGTCCGGGTGTCATATCTCCTAACTCAGTGAGTCAGGAAGGCACTTCATTTAGGTCACTAGCCTAGGGACTTTGAAATGCACCCAATACCTTATCTAGAAACCCACCTAAGAGTAGGGATAATTTTCCCAAGAATAATCTAAAGGTTCAGGTGACCTGGGTTTGGGAACCTTGTGCAAGGAGTTAGTTTTCGAAGGTTTCAGAGCCGTAGAAGCTCGAAGCTATGAGAGGTTGAATTTTGTTGCCCAATTTCAGAAAGGGTAGAGAGTTCAAATAATGAAAGGGAATATCCTTTCGTTTGGGAGACGAATGGACGAGATCCTTCAGGAAGGGCTCGAGGTCTATCATGACCATTAAATTTAAAGAGGAAGCACAAGCGTTAATGCCTAGACTCCTTCAATCTTCACAAGTAGCGATGAAATATGGACCATAGATCCAAGGATCTATCAAGACCATCCTTCTCCATCCATCATAGAAGACACCTGGTGAGAGATCGACATTTCGCTGGCTTGCTATTGAAAGAAGTCAAAGGGTAGAGTTTTGTGGAATCGCAAGACCAAAACTCATGATTTTATATGAACCGTCATATCATAGGAGAGCTATGACCATTGATCTGGGTGAGGGGATATCGAGAGTTTGGGGATCGGGCTTTCGAAAGGTAGGCATTCGGTTGTGTTCCAAATTTGTGAAATGCGAAGTCCTAACGAGTTTAGAGAATAAGCCCCAAGTCGTGGCGACTGGTCATATGGGCGTAAGTTTAAGGGAGGAGCTAATGGATATCAGGATATTGGGGAACAAAGAGTCAGAGATGGCTCACGTTCATTATTATGATACGCAAAATCATGACATGATCACAACCATCTATCAAGGGGATAGCGTAGGACAATAGATCTATCCTTGGAGAGAAACCGGAGGTTAGGGATTCGAGGAAATAGAAGTCAGGATTGACTTGCATGCAGAAGTCGCGAAGTCCCAAAATGTGAAACACATTTTTATAGGCTATGCGACCACAGGTTGTNGGAGGTTAGGGATTCGAGGAAATAGAAGTCAGGATTGACTTGCATGCAGAAGTCGCGAAGTCCCAAAATGTGAAACACATTTTTATAGGCATGCGGTCACAACCTGTGGTCGCATAGGTGAAGCCTATGTCTTGTGCATGTTCATGTCGGTGGGGTTTCAATAGGGCATGTGGATCAAATAGTAGGATTTCAATAGGAAATCGAAGAGCTAATTTGTCCCGTGAATTGGAAATTTTATTTAGTTCTCATGCAGTGTAAGCATGGAGGTGTTACAGAAACAACATTTAGAGGCCATGCACTAGTATGGTATATCAAGATGCAGAGAACCGCACCTACTGGACATTCCAATAATTTGGCATAGATTGAGAAATAATTTTTTAAGGAGTTCAAGAAGTAAAATTCAAAGTTGAAGTAAATCACAGAAATGAAGGAGATTAAACAGGTACAAATATAGTCAGTATGGGATTTCGAATAGAGATTTAAGGATGTGATGGGTAGATTGGATTTTGAGATCCCAGATCAACAACATAAAAAATGGTTTATTTCAATACTTCTGCCACACATACACAGACCAGTGATTCAACAAAAGGTTGCATCATAGCGCGAGGCACTAGAAATTACAATGAAATTGGAATCATCTCCTATGGGAAAGAGTGGAGGGATGGAAAAATTTTAGACGTAGTTGGATGCATTGACAATTCAACTGGAAGAACTGACAGATGGAAACAAGAAACATGAACATGTCTGGTGTACAAAATGTAGGACTGAAGGCCATCACAAGGATGAATTCCCAACATTCAAGTAGTATTTTGTGATAGGAGCGTCGAATGCATTACCAAGAGGAGGATACTGCGAGATATGTAATAAATGGGACCATCACCAAGTTGAGTGTCCAGTGCTACATAAGTATCAAAGTACACCAAAGAACTTGTTTTTCAATTTTTGCAAGTTTGTAGGATACAAAGAGAAGGATTTCCACATGTTCGACTGAATAAGGGAGTGCACATTAGATATGTACATGATCTAGGAAGATAATGCTGCAGCAGAAGTGAGGGGTTTGTAATACAACAATCAAAGATGTTTCAATCAAGGGAACAAAGGAAACTTTGGAAGAGGCTGAGGTAGAGGGAATTTTGGTAGAGGAGGAAGAGGATCGATTATATGTTATAATTGTAATCAACCTGGACACTTGGTGCATGAATTCCATAATCCATATACAACATGCACATATTGCAGAGCACTAGATCACTCGACAAAAGGATGTCCCCAACTAGTTGTGAAATGGTAGGCCGGAGGAAACCAAAAATAGAATCCAAATCAGAATGTGCATAAGATATTAGTCGAAAGACACAATGAAGGACCAAGAGTAGAATTTGTTACATGTAGAGGAGTTAGAACCGGGGGTGATATGACAAATGAAGGAAAGAAAACTGAATAGTGGGTAAGGAAGTCAGCATGGCCTATTCCAGCCTTTGATCCTCAGCAAGAAAATGAGACATATCATGATCCAGTCATTGTGTTTCTCCATCTTGGAACTTTTGTTATGATTTCTTGGTCCTAAACTGCAAGGTCATTTTGAGGCCCTAAACAATGTTTCTTGTTAATTTGGGGGCCTATGGTTTCCATGGTATTCCTAAGCATGCAAACAATTGTACTTCCCAATTACATCTTAACAATAAGATAATAAACACCTCAAATGAAGATTGTATGCAAAATTTTCACCCCTAGGAAGTTGATGCATAGACTAACGACCTTGGGGCCTACAAAACGTTTGGCTCTTCACCTCTTAAAGCTATGGTTTTGGACCTTTAGGATTATTGGTTTATGTTAAAAGGCCATTCTTTGGGATCATTGTATTATCTTGTTGTGAATAAGCGTAATTGACATCTCTCTCTCTCTCTTCATAGATAAGCTACAACCATTCTAGATAGTTTGTGTTCTATAGTATTCTTCTATTTTATTCATTAATAGAAGTTGGGTTTCACTATATTACTATTATTTCCGCTATATTTATGATTGTGCTCTATTTCATTCCCTATACAATCTAAATCAATCGTATCAAAGGATGTCCTTGACGAGGTGAGGGTATAGAGAGTTGGGTCTTGAGCTAGTTTCACTTGGGGACGACTGCTCTCACATGCTCAGGTAGCCTACCATAGTGAAAGTAAAGAGATATGAAAAAGAAGGAGATATTTTCAATATGTTTTCAAGGAATCCCCCATGTGATAGAGGAATGATATGATTGACAACTTCACCTAGATCCTTCGACGACTATTGACCATGGACGAGGCACCTTCAACAATAATCCATTTCATAGGTGTGACAACCTTCAAGGTACAAGTTAAATTTGATATCCCTTTATTTGAATTTCATATTGATGTAGATTCTTTGGAGAAATGGTTAAATTTATTGGAGAGATATTACTCTATTCAAAAAAATTCCAACATTGAAAAGATCACCTTTTCACTCCTTAAATCACATTGAAAAGATCACCTTGAAAAGATCACCTTGGAAAGATCACATTGAAAAGATCACCTTAAAAAGATCACATTGAAAAGATCACCTTGAAAAGATCACATTGAAAAGATCACCTTTTCACAATCAAACAAAAAATTAAGCAACAAAATAGGCATGAGTTCAGGTTTACAAATATACCACAACATAAGCATGGTAAAGGAATACCTAACTTAGAAACTAAGGGATAGCGAAAGGGGGGCCAACCTCAAGAAAACCAGTCCAAGGTGCAGGAAAAGAAGGGTAAAGGGAAGTCAAAGAAGGACACTAGAAATTGGTGTGAGTTCCAAAACGATCCCTGGAACAACACTAATGAATTCCATCCAAAGCATTCATTTTTGTCCAATATTAAAGAAAAAGAGTCTAACCTTTACTCATACTCTGATTCAAAGAAGGATAAAGGAAAATGGATCACCGATGTAGAACTAAATGATACCATTGAAAACACAAAGATCCAACTAGATAAGTCAGAGGATCTTGAGTAATATAGTTCCTTCTCCACTCATAGATGTGGGTGAAGGGGACCCAACTACATTTCATTGTTGACATTAGGATATAGAGGAACCTAATCTAAACCAATTTCATCAAGATATTGAATTTGTCTATAATTCCACACTCTCAAATAGAAATAATCAATTAGTTGAGCCAAGGATGAGACCTTCGTGTCATCCAACAATGTTTCCTATCCTACGACATCAAGACCTTCAAATATGAGGTATTATGTGATGTTTCCCCACTCAATGTTTGTGATGTTATTTTACGACAACCTTATATGTGAAAACTTCATGATATTTATAGGCCTCCTCCCTATAGTGTCATTGTTACTTTAGGAGGTCAACCCTATAGGGTACCAAAGGTAATCTCAACTACTACAATTTCATTGATCTTAGCAAAGCAATTCCAAAAAGTAATATCTCAAACTGCAAATTATTTCCACTTCATGGTTTGGTTAGAAGGTGAATGAATGGTCATTATGATCACCACAACTTTAACATAGGGTCTCTCTACAGAAAAGAAGAACATGGACAAGGTTGTATAGGAGTATAGAGATATCTTTGCTTCACCCATAGCAATTCCTATGCATTATTAGGTCAAAAACCCCACTAACTTGATACCTATTACTCCCTTACCCAATGGTCAAATAAGCATATTATCACTTCTAGAGAATGAGAAAATAAAGAGTCAAATTCATGAACTCATCTGAAGGAGCCACATTCGATCGAACTCCTCAACTTATGGGATCCCAATTTTGTTGGTGTGGAAGAAGGATGAGAATTGAAGACTCTATATTAATTATAGATCCCTAAGAAAAATCATTGTTAAGAAACTATAGTCGATCCCCCAGATCGATGATATTCTTGATCATACTAAGGGTGAAAATTTCTTTAGTAAGATTGATCTAAATTTAGGTTACCACCAAGTTCCAATAGAGCAAACCAATGTATGGAAGACAATCTTCAAATCTAAAGAAGGTCTCTTTGAATGGTTGGTCATGCCTTTTGGCTTGACTAATTCTCTAAAAACATTCACGAGGATGATGAATTATATCTTGCAACCATTCACAAAATCTTTTGTGGTCGTATATTTGGATGAAATCATCATCTTCAACCAGACCCATAAAGAAAATTTGCATCACATTTATTAGGTCCTGGGAACCCTATAGCAACACAAGTTATATGTCAATCTGGAGAAAAGATCATTTAGCATGAAAATAATTCAATACTTAGGATACATCATGGATGAACATCGGGTGCATATGGACCCAACCAAGATCCAAGCCATTCACAATTGGCCATCTTCGATGAATTTGACAGAGCTTCTTATATTCTTGGGCCTCACCAACTTCTACTGAAGGTTTGTTTTAGGGTTCTCTCATGTCACTTGGTCCTTATGTCAAGTGAACAAGGGGGGGAGATAAAGCCAATTTTTGCTAGTTTGAATCACAACAAAAAGAATTCCAAGATTTGAAACACTACCTTTTCTTTGCACTAGTCCTCGTGTTTCCATACCTGCAACATCCATTTGATATTGAGACAAATGCCTCTTACTATGCTATTGATTTCATCCTCACTCAATAGGGACATGTGGTGGCCTATCATAGTGAAACACTATATGATGTTGTCCACATATATCCCACCTATGAAAAGGAGATGTAATCCATTGTGCAAGCATGCCAATAGTGGAAGAATTATATTCTAGGAAAGGAAACGATCATCCACATTGATCACAAGCCTCTATAATTCATGCAGACACAAGGAAAGTTAGAGAATGACTGCCATCATAAATGGTCCACATACCTACGACAATTTCACTTTAACATTAAGTACAAGAAGGGAAATTCCAACTCTATTTCATACTTCCTTAGATAGGCCAACGTTGTGGAATTAACCACAGTTCTTAACTTATATGGGAATGAGACCTCGAGGTAGCCAAAACTATACAACAATTACTCTAACTTCACTACTACTTATTATACATTGAGTGTAGGAAAACAAGTTCCATACCTCCAACATTTGGGATGCACTCTTAAGCTATCTCATCAATCATTGTGTTCCTTCAACCTAGCATGAAAATCTATTTTGGCATGCACATTAGATTTGGGTGGCAAGGAACTTTGGTGTGGAGAAGAAAGTTGTAGTACTTTAGAAGTATTTTTACTATCCAAATCTTTAACGGGATGTCAGCTAGTATATCAAATCATGCATTTTCTATGCCTTCAATAAACCATCCATCAAGAAGCAGGGGCTATACACCCCCCTCCTTGCACCAGAAAATCCTAAGAATTAGTCTCCATGAATCACATGTCAGGTTTTCCCTCCACCAAACATGGTCAAGATTGTGTTTTTTTTGTTGTCGACCGGTTCTCTAAGATGGTCATTTTGTCACCATGTAAAAAAGAGTATAAAAAATGAGGCCATTGCTAGGCTATTGTTTGAGCATGTTTGGATTCATTTTGGGCTACCACATACCATTATTTCAGATATGGATAGTAGGTTCCTCAGTACCTTCTAGTCCATCTTATGGTCTCTGGTAGAAACCAGGTTGACCAAATCGACTACCTTTCACCCTGAGAAAGATGTATAAATGGAAGTGGTCAACAAGATGATTGCACCTATATTATTCATGTACAACTCCATGCATCCATGTACATGGGATGAGAGTCTCCCATATGTTCAACATAGCTATAATAAATCCATCCACATCTCTATTGGCCATATCCCTTTTAAGGTGTGCTTTGGGTTCCAACGATTGGCCCCCACTAATGTATCTCTCCATGTTCCACATTCCTCGACAAAATTATTCCCACAATCAGAAAAATGAAGACATAGCAGCCAAATTTGTTGAACAAATCTAACACCTCCAACAACAAGTTCATGATATCTTGTAGAAGGACAGTGCTAAGCACAAGCAGTGGGATGACCAAT
>JASDQU010738368.1:112127-124368 GCA_032191745.1 Picea mariana | reverse complement strand
ATAGACTAACGACCTTGGGGCCTACAAAACGTTTGGCTCTTCACCTCTTAAAGCTATGGTTTTGGACCTTTAGAATTATTGATTTATGTTAAAAGGCCATTCTTTGGGATCATTGTATTATCTTGTTGTGAATGAGCGTAATTGACATCTCTCTCTCTCTCTCTCTCTCTCTCTCTCTCTCTCTCTCTCTCTCTCTCTCTTCATAGATAAGCTACAACAATTCTAGCTAGTTTGTGTTCTATAGTATTCTTCTATTTTATTCATTAATAGAAGTTGGGTTTCACTATATTACTATTATTTCTGCTATATTTATGATTGTGCTCTATTCCATTCCCTATACAATCTAAATCAATCATATCGAAGGATGCCCTTGATGAGGTGAGGGTATAGAGAGTTGGGTCTTGAGCTAGTTTCACTTGGGGATGACTTCTCTCACATGCTCAGGTATCCTACCATGGTGAAAGTAAAGAGATATGAAAAAGAAGGATATCTTTTCAATATGTTTTCAAGGAATCCCCCATGTGATAGAGGAATGATATGATTGACAACTTCACCCAGATCCTTCGATGACTATTGACCATGGACGAGGCACCTTCAACAATAATCCATTTCATAGGTGTGACACTCTTCAAGGTACAAGTTAAATTTGATATCCCTTTATTTGAAGTCCATATTGATGTATATTCTTTGGCGAAATGGTTAAATTTATTGGAGAGATATTACTCTATTCAAAAAAATTCCAACATTGAAAAGATCACCTTTGCACTCCTTAAATCCCTTCCCCATTTCAAATATTGGTGCAATGGTTACTGGGAGAGACATAACAAAGACAATTCTATAAAATCCAGGGAAGGACCCACTTAAGCACCCTTTGTTGATTCCCTCAAGGAAGAATTATACCTTGTTGGAAACTATTATGACCAGTACACGAGATGGATGACTTTGCATTAGAAGAGAAACTAGACGGCGTTGGAGAACACCAACATATTCCATATCTTTCACTCAAATATAGATATCATAGACTACAAGAAACACTTGGTCTTCAAGTATTGCAGTGGCCCACATAGGTACACCCAAACAAAGATTAATTTCTTGGAAATATATTCACTGGGAGATTCTTATCAATATGATATAACAATCAAACAAAAATTTAAGCAACAAAATAGGCATGAGTTCAGGTTTACAAATATACCACAACATAAGCATGGTAAAGGAATCCCTAACTTAGAAACTAAGGGATAGCGAAAGGGGGGCCAACCTCAAGAAAACCAGTCCAAGGTGCAAGAAAAGAAGGGTAAAGGGAAGTCAAAGAAGGACACTAGAAATTGGTGTGAGTTCCAAAATGATCCCTAGAACAACACTAATGAATTCCATCCAAAGCATTCATTGTTGTCCAATATTAAAGAAAAAGAGTCTAACCTTTACTCATACACTGATTCAAAGAAGGATAAAGGAAAGTGGATCATCGATGTAGAACTAAATGCTACCATTGAAAACACAAACATCCAACTAGATAAGTCAGAGGATCTTGAGTAATATAGTTCCTTATCCACTCATAGATGTGGGTGAAGGGGACCCAACTACATTTCATTGTTGACATTAGGATATAGAGGAACCTAATCTAAACCAATTTCATCAAGATATTGAATTTGTCTATAATTCCACACTCTCAAATAGAAATAATCAATTATTTGAGCGAAGGACGAGACCTTCGTGTCATCCAACAATGTTTCCTATCCTACGACATCAAGACCTTCAAATATGAGGTATTATGTGATGTTTCCCCACTCAATGTTTGTGATGTTATTTTATGACAACCTTATATGTGAAAACTTCATGATATTTTTAGGCCTCCTCCCTATAGTGTCACTGTTACTTTAGGAGGTCAACCCTATAGGGTACCAAAGGTAATCTCAACTACTACAATTTCATTGATCTTAGCAAAGAAATTCCAAAAAGTAATATCTCAAACTACAAATTATTTCCACTTCATGGTTTGGTTAGAAGGTGAATGAAAGGTCATCATGATCACCACAACTTTAAAGTAGGGTCTCTCTACAGAAAAGAATAGCATGGACAAGGTTGTATAGGAGTATAGAGACATCTTTGCTTCACCCATAGCAATTCCTATGCATTATTAGGTCAAAAACCCCACTAAATTGATACCTATTACTCCCTTACCCAATGGTCAAATAAGCATATTATCACTTCTAGAGAATGAGAAAATAAAGAGTCAAATTCATGAGCTCATCTGAAAGAGCCACATTCGATCGAACTCCTCAACTTATGGGATCCCAATTTTGTTGGTGTGGAAGAAGGATGAGAATTGAAGACTCTATATTAATTATAGATCCCTAAGAAAAATCATTGTTAAGAAGCCATGTTCGATCCCCCAGATCGATGATATTCTTGATCATACTAAGGGTGAAAATTTCTTTAGTAAGATTGATCTAAATTTAGGTTACCACCAAGTTCCAATAGAGCAAACCAATGTATGGAAGACAACCTTCAAATCTAAAGAAGGTCTCTTTGAATGGTTGGTCATGCCTTTTGGCTTGACTAATTCTCTAAAAACATTCACGAGGATGATGAATTATATCTTGCAACCATTCACAAAATATTTTGTGGTCGTATATTTGGATGAAATCATCATCTTCAACCAGACCCGTAAAGAAAATTTGCATCACATTTATCAGGTCCTGGGAACCCTATAGCAACACAAGTTATATGTCAATCTTGAGAAAATATCATTTAGCATGAAAATAATTCAATACTTAGGATACATCATGGATGAACATCAGGTGCATATGGACCCAACCAAGATCCAAGCCATTCACAATTGGCCATCTTCGATGAATTTGACATAGCTTCTTATATTCTTGGGCCTCACCAACTTCTACTGAAGGTTTGTTTTAGGATTCTCTCATGTCACTTGGTCCTTATGTCAAGTGAACAAGGGGGGGAGATAAAGCCAATTTTTTCTAGTTTGAATCACAACAAAAAGCATTCCTAGATTTGAAACACTACCTTTTCTTTGCACTAGTCCTCGTGTTTCCATACCTACAACATCCATTTGATATTGAGAAAAATGCCTCTTACTATGCTATTGATTTCATCCTCACTCAATAGGGACATGTGGTGGCCTATCATAGTGAAACACTATCTGATGTTGTCCACATATATCCCACCTATGAAAAAGAGATGTAATCCATTGTGCAAGAATGCCAATAGTGGAAGAATTATATTCTAGCAAAAGGAAACGATCATCCACATTGATCACAAGCCTCTATAATTCATGCAGACACAAGGAAAGTTAGAGAATGATTGCCATCATAAATGGTCCACATACCTACGACAATTGCACTTTAACATTAAGTACAAGAAGGGAAGTTCCAACTCTCTTTCATACTTCCTTAGATAGGCCAAGGTTGTGGCATTAACCACGATTCTTAACTCATATGGGAATGAGACCTCGAGGTAGCCAAAACTATACAACAATTACTCTAACTTCACTGCTACTTATTATACATTGATTGTAGGAAAACAAGTTCCATACCTCCAACATTTGGGATGCACTCTTAAGCCATCTCATCAATCATTGTGTTCCTTCAACCTAGCATGCAAATCTATTTTGGGATGCACATTAGATTTGGGTGGCAAGGAACTTTGGTGTGGAGAAGAAAGTTGTAGTACTTTAGAAGTATTTTTACTATCCAAATCTTCGACAGGATGTCAGCTAGTATATCAGATCATGCATTTTATGTGCCTTCACTAAACCATCCATCAAGAAGAAAGGGCTATACACCCCCCTCCTCGCACCAGGAAATCCTAAGAATTAGACTCCATGAATCACATGTCAGGTTTTCCCTCCACCAAACATGGTCAAGATTGTTTTTGTTTTGTTGTCGATCGTTTCTCTAAGATGGTCATTTTGTCACCATGTAAAAAAGAGTATAAAAAATGAGGCCATTGCTAGGCTATTGTTTGAGCATGTTTGGATTCATTTTGGGCTACCACATACCATTATTTCAGATATGGATAGTAGGTTCCTCAGTACCTTCTAGTCCATCTTATGGTCTCTGGTAGAAACCAGGTTGACCAAATCGACTACCTTTCACCCTAAGAAAGATGTATAAATGGAAGTGGTCAACAAGATGATTGCACCTATATTATGCATGTACAAATCCAGGCATCCATGTACATGGGATGAGAGTCTCCCATATGTTCAACATAGCTATAATAAATCCATCCACATCTCTATTGGCCATATCCCTTTTAAGGTGTGCTTTGGGTTCCATCCATTGGCCCCCACTAATGTATCTCTCCATGTTCCACATTCCTCGACAAAATTATTCCCACACTCAGACAAATGAAGACATAGCAGCCAAATTTGTTGAACAAATCTAATACCTCCAACAACAAGTTCATGATATCTTGTAGAAGGACAGTGCTAAGCACAAGCAGTGGGATGACCAATATCAAGTTCTGCACAAGTTTTAGGTTAGTGAAAAGGTGAGGTTTCAGTTGCAAAAAGAAAACCTCATAGGCCACCACCAGAAGCTCCAACCACTTTGATATGGGCCTTACACCATAAAAAAGGTTTTGGGTGAAAACACTTTCAAATTGAGTATTCCTCCTTTCCTTGGCTTGCACCCAATAATTAATGTGGAGCTTCTTTGACCATATTTCCCACCTCTATTGGACAACTTGAAGGTAGCTAAGAACTTTTCCCCTACATAAATCAATCCCAGTTGCATTGAGTAAGCTACAATGGATTGAATCATGGACACCACGATGAAGGGAACCCGCCAACAAAACATACACCTCTATTGAGTTGTCAAAGTATGACAACTCCTTTAGCAAGGAAAGTGGCTCATCAAGGTTGAAATTCAATAAATTTTCCCAATCTACTGCATGAACTTGACACAATTGGTACCATTGATTCTTAACGAGGGAGGAATGATCTAGGTGGATATCGGTGGCTACCCACCTCTTCCATTAACTCATCACAGTTTTTGTTATGATTTTTGGGTCCTAAACTTCTGAGACCATTTTGAGGCCCTAAACAATGCTTTTTTTCCCATTATGGGGTTTGGGGTTTGCATGGCATGTTGAGGCCTACCAACAATTGTAATTCTCAATTTGATCTTTCCAACAAGCTACTAAATTCCCCAAACATAGATTTTATGCAAATGTTGTACCCCCAGGAAGTGGATGCATCAACTAACAACCTTAAGGCCCACTAACCTTTTGGTGCTTCACCTCCTAGGGTTATGGTTTTGGACCTTTAGAGTTATTTCTTTATGTTAAAAGGCCATTATTGTGGCCCATTGTATTATCTTGCAAATGAGTGCAATTGACATCTCTCTCACTTTATAGAAAAGCTACCACCATTTTTGCTATTTTGTGTTATGCAATATTATGCTATTTTATTCATTAATAAAAATTGGGTTTCATTGTGTTATCATGCTTTATGCTATATTTCTATGTGGGTTTGATTGTGTTCCCTATACAATCCAAAACACAAGTTGAGTTCAAACATTGAATTCTAGAAATCATAACATGGGTTACAAAAATCAAGATTACATAAACAAGAGCTCATTCAAAAGATGAAGACATAAATAACACCTTGAAAATCATTTCCAAAGATAATATGTCCATGTCCATGCCCAAAAAAACAAAACATAGTCTTCATTTTTCAGAAATATGACATTCAAATACTTGATAAAAGGATTATTAAATGAAAACTATGAATATCTACAATGGGCACCTACTAAGGGAACAAATTCCTAAGTATATCTTTTACAATGATTACTTTATTAAAACAATGATCGAGTGATGAAAACATTATTTCATTAAAGGAAAATTATGTGGGGAGTTCGAGGGGAAAAGCCCTAATTTCGAAAACAACTTCAAAGAGGATATATAAAACAGATATTCAATTAATGAAAGAGATTTTCCTCCATGGTTGTAACTAATCCTCTCGATATATTGTTTACATTGATAAAATTTTTATGTTGTTTACATTGGTATCCCCACCAATGGGATAGAACTTTTGTTAGTCAAGATATCTCATTGATTTATACTTAAGGAACCACATACTTGGTCATGAGAGCACATCTTTTGCTTCCTGTTTATTTATGTCGTGGAGAATGAATTTATTTTTATCAATTCGTACTTCCTTACATTATAATCTTAATACTTACGACTACACATTTCAATGTCATTGTTTTTTTCTATTCAACAACATGATGAGTTGAATGTTAAGACATTTTCTAATCATTAGTTGTAATTACATTTCTTAATTAATCAATTGATGTACGAATAAACAATAATGAAGGAAATCAAACTTATTTTCAAATAGATATAAACACTATAGTTATAATATCAATGATAAAATGTTTCAAGGGAAAGTAAGATTATGCTGATAAAAAGTTTCAAGGAAAGTAAGATTATGCTATGTTATTATTGTTTCTGTTATAAATTTTTAGTATCATATTGTTATCGATGTTATTAGTATTGTTTTTGTTAAGCAATCAACCAATACATCAATTTTATGTTTTATTTAATACAATATTTAGGTTGTCTAAATTTAGATACATAATTATAATGTTAATAATAAACAATCTCAAATAAAATCAAGTGGAGTTGTGGAGCAATAAGTCCCTGCTAAGAAGGGAGATAGCAACAAGAACTGCGATTCAAGCCAATTTTGTAAGATTTGTTTTAAGCCTGTAAATTCAACTCCTAGAAGTGAACTTAAAATCATTGGGCTTGTCTCTGTAGGATGATGACACATGGGCGTGAACTCGATAATTCCATGTACTACAAAAAAAAATCACTAAAATTATTGAACTACTCTTGTATATGCTAGTTAAGTAACCAACTTACTTAAAAGACAAGATATAGTCAAATTGACATGGAGCTTTACGGGGAGCTATGGATTTCTATAGGCCTTTACTCTAGGGCTTGTTTCCTAGCCACACACTCAGTGCATATAATAAGAGAAGTGTCTAAAGGCTCATTAACATGGACTAAGGAAAGGAGGCAAGTTACTAAGAAGGCTAAAGCTTACAATATCTCTTCAGAACATCATGAATATGAAAATAAAAGGGAATCCTCTCACATGGATTGTTTGGAAGGATCTAGGGTGTGGGTGAACCTCAACAAACTGGATGCCTGAAGGCTTTTACTTGCTTGTTGGAGGAGCTGGGGCCCCAATGTAGGAAGCTGCAGATGTTATCAATTCCATCCCATATCAAATTAGCTGTAGTAAATTGCTCTTGGTGTTGCCATATACCTTCATCTTGAACTCTAAGGAACTCTATGGAACTTCTTGACTAAGGCTAAAGCTAGTGTTTGTTGTCTGTTTTCTTTCTAATAATAATGGGTGGATACAACCTATATATTAATGAGACTGGCTATTGGCTTACTAGCCAGCAATGGACCTTATGGTGGGACACTTAGTGAATATAACATTTTCTCTTGGTTCACCCCGAGAGGGAACTCATGCGCGGATGTGGAACCCTCCCACTTACTACAAACCTCCCCATTGCTTATTTCCCATTGCTTATTTACCTTCTAAAGGAGTCTCCACCTGTGCTTATTTTCCCATTGGGATTACCTGGAGCTAATCATTTGTTGGCATGTTTTACAGGCAGCGTATGCTTGTCATTGATGGCAAGTACAACAATGATGATGGCTTGAGTATAGGTACAATGTGTCAGGCGGGCACCAGAAGTATTTTGGGGAGACGCAGTAGAGCAAGCTCGTGAAGACTGGAAGAGATAGTGCAGAGGTGCACGTAGAGTGCAAGAGTGTGCTTGTTCATTTGATGGCAAACAGAATGGATAGGAAGATCAACAACTATGATGGCATGGAAAGATCAGAAGCGTAAACTCCATTTCGGAGTTTCAGATAGGACTTGGAGGTGTCAAGAACACTCACAACAAGAATGAGAAAATCGCGAAATGCGAAACCACGACGTAAACTCCATTTCGGAGTTTCGGATACCGAGACTTGGAGGTGTCAAGAACACTCACAACAAGTATGCCGAAATCGTGAAATGAAAAACGTCGAAATACGTTGATCCGAATCCATTTCGGAGTTTCAGATACTGGGAGTTGGAGGAGTCAAGTGTAGAGACTCTTCATCACAGGAGTCCCGAAGTTTTGAAATGTGAAATGCCGAAATCCCGAAATAGGCACAAAAACAAAGACGCAAAATCACTACTTAGTCTGAGTCGTTGATCAGAGGGAGATTGTGTACCGTTGATCCGACTCCATTTTGGAGGTTCGGATACTAGGAGTTGGAAGAGTCAAGAGTTGCGACTCTTCATCAAAGGAGTCCCGAAGTTGCGAAATGTGAAATGTCGAAATCCTGAAACAGGCACATCAACAAAGACGTGAAATCACGACTTAATCTGAGTCGTTGATAAGAGGGAAATCGTGGACCATTGATCCAACTCCATTTCGGAGTTTCGGATACTGGGAGTTGGAGGAGTCAAGAGCCGAGACTCTTCATCACAGGAGTCCCGAAATTCTGAAATGTGAAACATCGAAAGAAAAAATTGCGAAAGTGCTTTATGGATAAGCGCTTGGTCACCACCGGTGGTCACATCGTCAAAGAGATATATAGAAGAGATCGAAGAACCAAGCTCCATTTCAGAGTTTTGGGGACCGCGACATGGAGTGTCAAGAAACTTTACGATAGGAATGTCGAAATTCTGAAATGTCGAAATGTGAAATGGAGAAATAAACACAAGACCCTACGGATCCAATCCAACGGTGTAGGTGAGTTTGAATATGATCGGAGGGCTACTGTTGCACTTCGCAGTGTAACTGCTAGAAACGACTGATGGTTTCTGCCAGAGGACTCGAAGAGACTTCAAGGTAACCACCAGAGAAGATGAAGTGTCTCGAGATATCTTCCAATGGAATGAAGAGTGTTGATAGAGGCTATTGACAGATGTAAGACGGTTGGAGCCTAGAACTGCAAAAGAGGGAATGAGCTCGACTGTGACAGAAAAGATGAAGAGTCTCAAATACTGTAGAGGCTAAGGAATCTCATCATAACACCCAGTGATGATGGACACATGGGTTAAACCGCCAGAGAAGCTAAAGAGTTCAAATGATGATCAGGCAGAGCACTCACCGTGAAGAGCATGCAGAAGCATTGCGCATAGTGCATGCACAAGGTGCACAGAGACTATAAGAATGTAGAACAAAGAAGAGATTGGGCGGTTTCTATTGAGAGTGATTGAGGAGTGTAGAAGGAGGTAGAGTGCAGCAGCTGAAATGCACAGAAGAGGAATGGTGCATAGAAGGTACATGGCGCACAGAGCATAAGAAGAAGAAGAACATAAAGTGTAAGGAATGTGTGCAGGAGGACACTAATGCAGATAGAGTAGGGCACTGTATCAGAATAATGATGAGACTGTTAATCCATTGATGAACATTATATCACTATAATTAGTTTCAGTAGAAAAGATTTATATTTCAAGGTGGTTGGGAGGTGCTAGGGAGGATTGTTGTCCTCTGATCTTCAAGTGGGTTCTTGAACACAAGGAGTTGTAGCTTCCATCTGGTTGTAGCCAGAGAAACTAGGGTGGCAGGGTGGTGTAAGGGAGAACTGTTGTTCTCTATTATACAGGTTGGTGCCTGTGTGACTGGAAGTTGGTGCTTCCATCCAGTTAGTGCTGGAACACATAGAGAGGTGTTGCTTCCTTCTAGTGGGTGCTAGAGAAACCAGGGAGTTGGTGCTTCCTTCTAGTGGGTGCTAGAGAAAACAGAGAGTTGGTGCTATCAGCAAGTTGCATCTTGCAAAATAGAGGTTGTAGCCTCATTATGCCTTGGTGCTCATAAGTATGATAATGTACAGAATGTAAATATTACTTATCATATAAAGAAGAAGAGGTTTTTACCCTTTATGGGTTTCCTTAAGAAATATTTGTCTCTGTGTATCTCATATGTGTGAATGATGTTGAATATACTATTGCTTACTTCCCTGCATTATTGTGATTGTCATTGAGTTCTCTGTAAAGAGTTTAAAATAAGCATAAGTGTTTAAGCAAGGTTACAATTGATTCACCTCCCCCCCCCCTCTCTTAGTTGTCCAACAATTGGTATCAGAGTTGGCCCCTTTTATCTAAGGGTAGATCATAGAGCTTAAACATGTCAAGCCATGAAGGAAATTCAACCAATAAGGCCCCTTTGTTCAATGGAACAAAATTTGCCTTCTGGAAAGTTAGAATGAGAACCTACATAATGGCTTTAGGTGCAGATGTCTGGGATGTGGTAGATATTGGTGATGTAAAGCCAGTTGTACTAGCTAACAAGGATGACAAGATAGAATTTAGCTTCAATGCTAAGGCTATGAATGTTATCTTGAATGGCCTTGCAGAAGTAGAATTTGTAAAATTTATGCACCTAGGAACTGCCAAAGAAATGTGGGACAAACTCATTAGTAGTTATGAAGGTAATGAGAAGGTAAAGGACGCCAAGCTTCAAACCTACAGAGTACAGTTTGAACAGCAGAAGATGAGAGAAGATGAAACTGTTGGAAAATACTTTCTGAGAGTTGAAGAACTGGTAAATGCAATGAAAGCACTTGGTGAAAACATTGAGGAACCTTCTTTACTTCATAAAATTTTGAGATCATTACCAGATAGGTTCAACCCAAAGGTCTTTGTTATAGAAGAACTTAATGATCTAAAAACCTTGGAGTTTTATCAACTTCTAGGAACATTGACTGCATATGAAATGAGAATATTTAAAGATAAACCCACCTCCAAAGAAGCATCATTTAAGGTAGACAAGAATGAGGATTCTGAGCCTGATGAAATTGAAGCAAAATTTGTGAAGAGACTGAAGAAGGGATCAGGAAAATACAAAGGTAAACTGCCTTTCAAATATTTTAACTATGTTAAGATAGGTAATTTTGCAAACAAATGTCCTCACAAAAGAAAGTATCAGACATTTGATGATGAGGAGAAGCACAAACACATAAATTTCTTTAAAGAGAATAATTTTAAGAAGAAAAGTCTTTGTGTAAACAATGATGATGATCCTTCAGATGATGAAGACAATAACTCCTCTATTGAAGATAAACTAAATGATTTTATGCTTATGGATATGGGAGATTTTGATGATGAACACACAGGAAGTGAAATGGATGATGAAGAAGTTGTGGTGGATATGGAAGGTGAACTAATCAGTGCTTTGGAAGAAATTGACAAACTCAGAATTAAGAACAGAAAGTAAAAACAATTGCTGATACAGTTCGAGAAAGACAAAAAATAGCCTGATGAAGACTTTGCCCTACTAAAAGTGGAATTATAAGAGGCAAAGAAAATCAAAGACATTCTGAAACAACAGTTATCAGAAAAGAAGGCAATATGTGAAGCTCTAGAAAAAGAAGTAGTGAAAACCAGGAAAGAGTTGGATAAGTTTCAAGCCTTGTATCATCAGAATCTGTCAAGTATCAAAGCATCAGAAGAATTGGCCACCATTCTGAGTCAACAAAGAAACCCAAAGATGAAAACGGGTCTGGGTTATGAAGAGGGATCAAGTAGTGATCAACCAGGCAACAAAGAACCCATCAAGTTTGTCAAATCTACCATCTATGACAACAAAAAACATGCAGAAACAAAAGAAGATAATCATCTGCCCAGGAGGAGTAATGAAAGAGGTACCAGAACTGAAACTATGGATCAAAGAAATAATGTACTCTCTGTTTAAAGAAATCATCAACATAGAAGAAATCAACCTTCTCAAAGAAGACAACCATTTTCCAGGTACCAACGTTTTTTCTATGGATATTTTTTTTTTTGTTCTAACTTTGGTCATAAAGTTGTAAACTGCTCTTTAAAATTAAATTATGAGTAATCAAGACATTCAAGGTATAGATCACTGCCACAACAAAGAATGAGACAACCAAGTAACAAACCACCACAGACTGCAAATCACTTGATGAATGGGAAAAAGACACATGTTAAGCATAACAATCGTTATGATCCTTTATTCAACGAACCAGAATGTTACATCTGTCATAACTATGGACATAAATCTGTTGACTGTCGCTTAAGGAACTATGAACCAGATTTGAATTCCCCTACTGAAAATATCAAGGTTTGGAAGAAGAAAGAAAGTGACAAGTGTGGATTAGTGTTGTCAGCTCAAAGACAAACAAACCCTTGGTATATAGACAGTGGATGCTCCAAACATATGATGGGAGACAAAGG
>JASDQU010738368.1:89216-109558 GCA_032191745.1 Picea mariana | reverse complement strand
TCAACCACTTTGATATGGGCCTTACACCATAAAAAAGGTTTTGGGTGAAAACACTTTCAAATTGAGTATTCCTCCTTTCCTTGGCTTGCACCCAATAATTAATGTGGAGCTTCTTTGACCATATTTCCCACCTCTATTGGACAACTCGAAGGTAGCTGAGAACTTTTCCCCTACATATATCAATCCCAGTTGCATTGAGTAAGCTACAATGGATTGAATCATGGACACCACTATGAAGGGAACCCACCAACAAAACATACACCTCTATTGAGTTGTCAAAGTACGACAACTCCTTTAGCAAGGAAAGTGGCTCATCAAGGTTGAAATTCAATAAATTTTCCCCATCTACTGCATGAACTTGATGCAATTGGTACCATTGATTCTTAACAGGGGAGGAATGATCCAGGTGGATATCGGTGGCTACCCACTTCTTCCATTAACTCATCATAGTTTTTGTTATGATTTTTGGGTCCTAAACTTCTGAGACCATTTTGAGGCCCTAAACAATGTTTTTTTTTCCCATTATGGGGTTTGGGGTTTGCATGGCATGTCGAGGCCTACCAACAATTGTAATTCTCAATTAGATATTTCCATCGAGCTACTAAATTCCCCAAACATAGATTTTATGCAAACTTTGTACCCCCGGGAAGTGGATGCATCAACTAACAACCTTAAGGCCCACTAACCTTTTGGTGCTTCACCTCCTAGGGTTATGGTTTTGGACCTTTAGAGTTCTTTCTTTATGTTAAAAGGACATTATTGTGGCCCATTGTATTATCTTGTGAATGAGTGCAATCGACATCTCTCTCTCTTTATAGAAAAGCTACCACCATTCTTGCTAGTTTGTGTTATGTAATATTATGCTATTTTATTCATTAATAGAAGTTGGGTTTCATTGTGTTATCATGCTTTATGCTATATTTGTATGTGGGTTTGATTGTGTTCCCTATACAATACAAAACACAAATTGAGTTCAAACATTGAATTCTAGAGGTCATAACATGAGTTACAAAAGTCTAGATTACATAAACAAAAGCTCATTCAAAAGATGAAGACATAAATAACACCTTGAAAATCATTTCCAAAGCTAATATGTCCATGTCCATGCCAAAAAAACAAAACATAGTCTTCATTTTTCAGACATATGACATTCAAATACTTGATAAAAGGATTATTAAATGAAAACTATGAATATCTACAATGGGCACCTACTAAGTTAACAAATTCCTAAGTATATATTTTACAATGATTACTTTATTAAAACCATGATTGAGTGATGAAACCATTATTTCATTAAAGGAAAATTATGTGGGGGAGTTCGAGGGGGAAAATCCCTAATTTCTAAATCAACTTCAAAGAGGATATATTAAACATTATAAAAAAAGAATTCAAGGATATTCAATTAATGAAGAGATTTGCCTCCATGGTTGTAACTAATCCTCTCCGTGTGTTCCCTATACAATCCAAAACACAAGCGGAGTTCAAACATTGAATTCCGGAGGTCATAACATGAGTTACAAAAGTCCAGGTTGCATAAACAAGAGCTCATTCGAAAGATAAAGACATAAAGAACACCTTGAAAATCATTTCCAAAGCTAATATGTCCATGTCCATGCCCAAAAAACAAAACATAGTCTTCATTTTTCATACATATGACATTCAAATACTTCATAAAAGGATTATTAATTGAAAACTATGAATATCTACAATGGGCACCTACTAAGGGAACAAATTCCTAAGTATATCTTTTACAATGACTACTTTATCAAAACAATGATTGAGTGATGAAAACATTATTTCATTAAAGGAAAATTGTTTGGGGAGTTCGAGGGAAAAGCCCTAATTTCGAAAACAACTTCAAAGAGGATATATAAAACAGATATTTAATTAATGAAAGAGATTTTTCTCCATGGTTGTAATTAATCTTCTCAATAATAATAATAATAATAATAATAATAATCTATTTTTAAGGTCACGGCCAAGCCAACACACCAAATTGGTGTATGAGACCCCCTTGTTTGTGGGATAAAGGACCCCCCTCCGCCCAACGATTTGACTGGTAAAATCTACAAAGGTATACATACCCTACCCCCTTTGGATTTGAACCTATAACCTCTTAATCAATTGATATATTGTTTACATTGATCAATTTTTTATGTTATTTACATTAATATCCCCACCAATGAGATATGCCTTTTGTTCGTCACTTCTATGGTTTCTTTCTTCCAAGATATCTCATTGATTTATAGATAAGGAACCACATACTTGGTCATGAGAGCACATCTTTTGCTTCATGTTTATTTATGTCGTGGAGAATGAATTTATTTTTATCAATTCGTACTTCCTTACATTATAATCTTAATACTTACGACTACACATTTCAATACCTTATTAGTTTACATGGTGTCATTGTTTTTTTCTATTCAACAACATGATGAATGTTAAGACATTTTCTAATCATTAGTTGTAATTACATTTCTTAATTAATCAATTGATGTACGAATAAACAATAATGACGGAAATCAAACTTATTTTCAAATAGATATAAACACTATAGTTATAATATCAATGATAAAAAGTTTCAAGGGAAAGTAAGATTATGTTGATAAAATGTTTCAAGGGAAAGTAAGCAATCAACCAATACATCAATTTTATGTTTTCTTTAATATAATATTTAGGTTGTCTAAATTTAGATATATAATTATAATGTTAATAATAAACAATCTCAAATAAAATCAAGTGGAGTTGCGGAGCAACAAGTCCCTGTTAAGAAGGGAGATAGCAGCAAGAACTGTGATTTAAGCCAATTTTGTAAGATTTGTTTTAAGATTGTAAATTCAATTCCTAGAAATGAACTTAAAATCATTAGGCTCATCTCTGCAAGATGATGACACATGGGGTGAACTCTATAATTCCATGTACTACAAACAAAAATCACTAAAATTATTGAACTACTCTTGTATATGCTAGTTAAGTAACCAACTTACTTAAAAGACAAGCTATAGTCAAATTGACATGGAGCTTTATGGGGAGCTATGGATTTCTATAAACCTTAACTCTAGGGCTTGTTTCCTAGCCACACACTCACTACATATAATAAGAGAAGTGTCTAAAGGCTCATTGACATGGACTAAAGAAAGGAGACAAGTTACTAAGAAGGCTAAAGCTTACAATATCTCTTCGGAACATCATGAATATGAAAATAAAAGGGAATCCTCTCGCATGGATTGTTTGAAAGAATCTAGGGTGTGGGTGAACCTCAACAAAATGGATGCCTCGAGGCTTTTACTTGCTTGTTGGAGGAGTTGGGGCCCAATGTAGGAAGGTGCAGATGTTATCAATTCCATCCCATATCGAATTAGCTTAGTAAATTGCTCTTGGTGTTGCCATATACCTTTAGCTTGGACTCTAAGGAACTCTATGGAACTTCTTGACTAAGGCTAAAGCTCGTGTTTTTTGTCTGTTTTCTTTCTAATAATAATGGGTGGTAACAACCTATATATTAATGAGACTGGCTATTGGCTTACCAGCCAGCAATGGACCTTATGGTGGGACACTTAATGAATATAACCTTTTCTCTTGGTTCACCCCAAGAGGGCACTCATGCGCGGATGTGGAACCCTCCCACTTACTACAAAGCTCTCCATTGCTTATTTACCTTCTAAAGGAGTCTCCACTTGCACTTATTCTCCCATTGGGATTACCTGTAGCTAATCATTCCCCATTGGATCGTTGTAGGATTAACCTCTCCCATTGGATAGATTAGCGTAATAGCCTATGCTGGGGAGGGGCCATCGCATGTCAGGTCACGTCAAACTAGACCTGCCTGCATGAAATAGAACTTGCGGATTAGAGCTCCTTATACGCAATGGTAGCTAGTGTACCCCATGATTTAATTTAAAATCTCGATAAGATAGATGTCAGTGACACTTGCAATTACTTTATTTAACAATCATTGAAGATAATGCGAGTATAACGTGATTTATTTAACTCCTTCCACATTCATTCCATTACATGGAGTGGTCTCCACTTGGTTCCCATGCTCGCATGTAGTTTGCATGGATTCTATGTGTGCATCCATCATGACAGAGTTTCAATCCCAGGCGGACCAAAGGATATGGTTTTGTAGTGGGTCAATTCAATTGCCATTGTAGTTTACTTCAGGAAACATTTTGGATTTGAGCAGTTGTAAGGCATAAGGTCGGGACCTGGACATACAACACAGAAAACATCGACGTCATTCAAAGAAGATAGAAACACCTTCTATCTTCTTACGCTTGGAATTGGCTCTGCTATTGTTGTTTCTGTAAAGAAGTTGCCTTTGCTCCAACTACCTTTGCCACTAATGATGATGGTAATGGGTTAACAACTGGAACCAGATTGTGAAGTCAACATGGGACAAGGAAAATAATGTGCGCCAATATTCTTTTCAAGCTCCATTCCTTCTACTTAAACGTTGTTTTATTTTTGGATTGAGGATCCATAGAGAAAAAGGTTTCGAGCTCTATATTCCTTACTCCAGGGAAAAAACTGTAACTGCAAAACATTACGGAAAGGAAAGCAACGATATGCATAATCAATGTTAATATGATATTGTATTGCAAAGCTAAGAAAGGAGCTACAAGAACATATTTGATTTTGTGTGGAATTGTTGTGCAGATGAGCAACAAGTCTGGTTGGAAACAAGAGACATCTCCGTGCATTGGTTGCAATATCCAAAGAAAAAAATGTACAAAGAAATGCATGCTAGCATCGTATTTCCCTCATAACTATCCCCAGAAATTACTCTTGGTACACCAAGTGTTCAGAAAAGGCCACGTCGTCAAATTACAACAGGTTTGTTATTGCACAACTTCCATTTTACCTTTCGCTGTGGCTCGTACTATCCTCGCTACCCCTGGCACTATATATGGCTATTTCTCTGCTCCAGGATAAGGGTAACCGCGCGAATGGCAGGATGTGTGTGCGCTCTTCCAGGGCTCTGTGGGCATATATTTGATGGTTTCTAATAGCAGGTTGTAAGTGTGATTGACTTACATATGCGAGCAGGTGTTCGAATGAGAAGTATACAGAATCTTGCCCGAAATCTCGATTGAAAACTGGATCTCGTATGCTTGCAAAGAGCTTATCTCGTACGCCTACTAAGCCCATCTATTCACTTTATAGGTATCTTTACACTTAATATTCATTGCTTGAAGCTTATTTATGTTGAGCACTATATTGCAGATCTCTCTTCAACATCTTCTTCTATTCACGTGGCTTCATAGCCAACATCTTCATTGCCTCCCTAATTGATTCCTCCTGTAGACGAGTAGCAGATGGTTATAGCACAAAGAAAAGAATTGTGCAGAGATTGAAGAATATTAGGACCGTTAGGGTTTCTTTTTCAGGTATGACTAGGGTTTTATTCTGGAAAAATAAGACTGTAAATTTAAAGAATATTAGTTGTTCTATATTAATTGTCAACTACAGAGTACAAATATTTTTCAATAACAGAAGATATTCAAATATTTTTTAATATATTAATCATTTCATTTCATATGAACTTATAGAAGTTACAGGTTGCATTTTCTTATCATAGATAGTTGCTTTAGAATTGCATTTTCTGACCATGGATGCTTCAGAATTTTAACTCTGAACCTAAAATTGTTGTAGATTACCKCACAGTTTCAGTGCCATGCATCCCACTTTTATYCCTAAACTGAACAAGCCATGGAAGCCTCCAACTGGTGGGGAGTTGAAAGATACAACAGATCCAAGTAGCCCAAGAGCGTGAGAGAAGAGAGCAAGAGCACCAGGTCACAAGTTTGGCGTCAATCCGACAGRGTTTCAACATGTAGGAGAATGCCCCCAATTTTCCTGTTGTTGTTGTTCTTTTGCAGATTAAAAAAGGTTGTTCTTTTGCAGATTAAAGAAGGTGAGTTTTGGGAAGGAAAACTCCATTGGAGTCACCGTGTGCAAAGTGAGAGAGAAGGCAGTGAGAGAGAGGGCCATTTGTTGATGGAATGGGAATGGATTCCACTGGATGAAGAGATGCGTAGAAGGAATGCACATGAAGATGGAATGGGTTTGATGGGATGAATTGATGCGCATAAAGGATGCAGAGATGAAGATGGAATGGGCTTGGCCGATGGAATGCATAGATGAAGATATGAATATTGCATAGTTCTCAGCCTCAGTTGTTGGGCACGTAACCTATTGAAAAACCTCACCCTAAGAAAGAGAGTGAAGAGCAGAAACATTAAATGTTAACTAACTAATGTTATCTATGGAGATAACATTAGTTGACCTGAAGAGATGTACACCTTAATGCAGACATTATTTAATAAATTTCAAAGAAAAAACTTTGCCTATCTTCTCCTAAATAAGACCTCAAATTGAAAACTTACTATAAAAAAATTTGAAAATTGCAAAAAAACTTTCAAAACTCTGGTTTTAAATGATTTGTGCTACTTTGGTCTGAGTGTATAATTAATAGAACAGTTAAAAACCATTTACTAATAGTCTCTCCAGCCCAAAGGGCAAGGACTAGTAAGGTTATTTTTTTTATTAAAGTTGCGCAACAATTATTTTGGCATTATTAACCTACAGTTATAATGTTATTTAGGTTGTAGCCACAAACCAATACATCATTGTTATGTATTTTTTATAATCTTTTAAAAAAACTAAACCTTTTTATTAAAGTAGTAGGTATTAAGCAACTTTACTATTTAATATTTTCCATTATTAAGTTCAAACAATTTTAGGGTACGCCAGATTTCAATGATATTTAGGGAATCCCGTTATGTTCCGACAAAAGCTTGACGTACGCGCTTTCATCACAAAACAAATAAATAATATTACATAGCTAATAAATAGATTTTATTTTTTAACAATAAGGATGTGAGAGTAAATAAATATTATTTTTTAATAATAAGGCTCATATATCACGACAAGAACCGAAAAGTATCGCTCGCAGTCGACGACAGATATATCACTGCTGCATGAATTCACACACATCAAATTTCCTTTTTATTTTTTTTTCAATACCATTTATGTAGAAATATCTATTTCTTTGTATACCATTTATGTCGCACCTTAATTCTTTATTGAGGATAGATGTAGATTTTCCAGTTGACTTTTGTGTATATATCCACCTCCCGATGTTTTTATACCATTCATGGGATTTTCGTATACTTTTGTGTATATATACACGAGTCAGGATGGTTTGATAGAACGTAATCCATACACAGTGTGTCGAAGGCCATGGAAGGGAGAAAAGGATTATACGCAGTAGCGTTGCCCTTCTTAGCGCACAGTCACTTCAATGCATTCTTGCACCTCTCAAGAATGCTGGCGACCAAGGATGTAACAGTCATCTACGTTAACCTTCCGTCAAACCTCGAAATTATCCGACCCCGAGTGGAGGGATGGGAAGATCTCCCCGTCTATTTCCAGGATATATCGGTCCCGGAGTCTTCTCTGCCGACGGGCCGCCAGAACGTCAATAACATTTCCCCCGACATGCTACCACTCATATTCGATCTCATACAGAAAATGCAGAACCCATTAGAGGCTCTCATGGCGGAGCTGACCGGCCGCGAATACTACGAATCGCGGGGTCTTACGCCTCCCGAACGCCTGGTTCTCATCTACGACATGTACATGGGCTGCTCCGCCGCCGTGGCGGCCAAGTTCGGCATCCGTTCGTTCATGTTCTGCCCCGCAAGCGCGCAGCTGTGGCTGTGCCGGGAAGCGATATGCTGGGACGAGGGGGCGCCTCTGCCGGAGATCGACGACGCCGCCAGCAGGTTGGAGGCGATGCCGGACTTTATACTAACCCACTTCCAGCAGCATATGGAGTTCACGTGGCGGCTGGCGGACGGTATTCTGTTTAACACCTTTGCTGAGCTGGAACCGAAATTCATCCGACACCTGGAGCGTTTTGGAGCCGGAGGCAGAGGTGGAGACGGCAAGCCCTTCTGGGCTATCGGCCCGGTGATCGATCTCTCCGGGAAGAACAAAATCCGGAGGCCCCGGGACTTCGAGATTGTGGAGTGGTTGGACAGGCAAACGCCAGGATCCGTCGTGTACGTGTCGTTCGGGTCGGAATCGTATATTGGTCTAACGCAGGTGATAGAGCTGGCACTGGGTCTGGAGGCGAGCGGGCAGCCCTTCCTGTGGGTGCTGCGCCCGCCGGACCCAGAACTCTCCGAGGACTCGTTGACGGCGGAGGAGTGGAAAGCGGAGACGCTCCCGGATGGCTACGAGCGGCGGCTTGGGGACCGGTGCATTATTGAGTGCTGGTGGGCGCCACAGGCGGCAATCTTGGCGCACGAAGCGACGGGGGCTTTTATTACCCACTGTGGATGGAATTCGGCTCTGGAGAGCGTGGCGGCGGGCGTTCCAATGATCGCGTTGCCGCTGGAATCGGACCAGCCGGCCAATGCTTTGCTTTTGGTGGAGGCAGAAGTGGCGGTGGAGGTTAAGATGAACGATGGCGTAGCTGAAAGGGAAGAGGTGGAGAGAGCTGTGAGAAAATTAATGGCGGTGGACGAGGCGGCGGAGGAGATGAAGCGGAGAGTGAAGGCGTTGAGTATAGCGGCCGCTGCGGCCATCTCTAATGAGGGGGGAGCAGCGTGGAAAAACTTGGATGCGTTTGTTCAGTACTCGTCTTAAATTATTAGAAAAATGTAATAAGAATATACTATTTTAGTTTTTTTTTTTTGTGGTTGTGAATGGTGAATTTATGTGGGTAGTTATACTTCCCACTGGAAAGATTTCAGTGTCATCATGTATCAAACTTTTTTTACAATGAGAATTAGAATGTTCTAAACTTTTTATCTTTTAATTTTTTTTGCTAATTTTTTTATTTTACAAGAAATTTAGTGAAGAATGATTAGATATTCATATTTGAATGATATTTTATGTGGCCATTCTCACTATCAAATTATT
Organism: Picea mariana; assembly: GCA_032191745.1. Classification (NCBI taxonomy): domain Eukaryota; kingdom Viridiplantae; phylum Streptophyta; class Pinopsida; order Pinales; family Pinaceae; genus Picea; species Picea mariana. The sequence goes on along the minus strand of JASDQU010738368.1, from coordinate 100,624 downwards.
TATTTTTTAAAAATGGATGTTGATTTATACATCGTAATGTATGCAGAAAATTGCAAACAGTTACATTGCAGAGTTACTTCATGCATTTTTTTTTTAATCTCACTTCGAACTTACACATTCTCCGCCCCCAAAAGAGAAGTTGAAGTTGAACTCGTGGCTTTTAATTTTCACAATTATAATAACTATATCATGAATTATTCACCATGTAAATTGTAATATTTTCTTAAATTTAACCATTTTTTTTAACTATTTTACATAAATATAATTAAATTTAAATTCTTTTAAATTTTCTATATAAATGAATGTAATGTAATGGTAGATAAATTCTATGAATTATGTATATTTAGTTGAGTCATGACTACCCCAAAAATATATTTAAAAATAATTGATATACATTAATCATTTCATTGTTGATGTTTGGGAAGCATCACAAAGATATTCTATTAGATTGATAATTAATAATATAATTATTAATTATTATTCAATATTATTAATTATAATATTATTGATGTAATAATCTCTTTAGAAGTGTAAAGAATGTAAAAATGTTAGGAAAGTCATTAATGATGCTTCTAATGAGTCATTAAAACTCGATAAGATCAATACGTACAAAGCCCTAATTAATAGGAAAAAAATGTACTATATCAATAAAAGGCAAGAACAACTTTCACAACTATATAAGTTGGATCCTAAGAAGTTCTCGAGTCAAATTCTAAAACTAAATAGTAAAGAAAATAATAGGATTCCCTTAAGGGATTTGAATTCCTACCTTAAAAGTCTTTACGAGTTCCCTAATGCCATGTACACCCACCATTCCTATTGTCCCTACAAAGGAAGAAGTTTTTTCTTTAGATGACATAGAGTTTGGGGTTAAGCGGCTTGCAAATGGGAAAGCTAAGGACATTGAAGGCTACCAAACTGAAATTTTTAAAATCGGAGGGCCAATCCTTATCCCTCACATACACAAGCTCTTCAATTTAGCATTCAAGCAAGGCTTCCCTAAACCTTGGACGCAAAGCCTCATTGTTCCTATTTTTAAAAATGGGGATAAAAACATTCCCTCTAATTATAGAACCATTATGATTAGCCCGATTTTTGCCAAGCTTTATGGAATTATTTTGGAAAAGAAGATTAGCCTTTGGCTAGGAAGGCAGAGTAAAAGAGTTACCTTTAGGATCATTGTAAAGGAGTTACACAATACTAAAACCAATCTTTTTTGTTGTTTTGTTGACTTGAGAAAATCTTTTGACATGGTTCCTAGAAAACCTTTGGAATAGGTTGGAAGACATAAAAGCACCTCTCGAGCTAAGGGTTGTTGCAATAAGGATGTATGAGAACGTTATTTCTAAGTTTAAAAACAATGAGGGATGGTCAAAAGAGATTAATTGCAATATCAGAGTCAAATAAGGTTGTGCCTTGTCCTCTACCCTTTTTGCCATTTACATTGACAAGTTAGAAAATTGCTTGGAAAAAGCAGGTTGTGTCGGCCCTACTCTCACTGGTATAGTCATCAATCTTTTTCTTTATGCGATGATATCGTTCTTATGGAAATGAGTCCCCGTGATCTTGAAAACACACTAGGAATCCTCAAGGAGTTTTTCTCCAATATGGGTATGATTGTTAATACCGATAAGACTAAAGTCATGATTATTAAACCCAATAAGATCCCTTATGATACCTTCGTATATGACAACCACAACTTGAAGGAAGTGACTTCATACAAATATCTTGGAATTGATATTCACCACAAGATCAATTGGAATTATAGAATTGAGAAAAGGATTATTGGGGGATGGAAAACTTATTATGGGCTTGAAAACAATTGTAAATCAGCTGACATTTGGAGTTGGGATAAGAAGAAACTCCTCTTTGAGACTCTTGTTACACCTTTTATTTTTTGTGGATGTGAAGTCTGGGGCTCTAGTATGTCTCGTGAATCCTAGAGAAATATAGAGAAAATACAAAATAATTTTATAACCTATAATCTCAAAATTAAAGGAAATATGCCCTATCCCATCATCCTCTTAGAAACAAGTCTCTCCCACATTGAGAGCATGGCTATGAATAGATACCTAATGTATAAGAACAAGTTAAACAACATGGAAGACAAGAGGCTTCCTAAAATTGCTTCAAAATCGAGTCATAACCAACATCGACTCAAACGAGGATGGCATAAAGATGCCTGGTCTTGGCTAAACTATTGGGGAATCATGGAAGAAACCATTTTGCAGAATAAAGATACTATTAAAAAAAAATGTCAAATCAAAACTTAAGGAGAAAATGTGGTGTGATAAAGAGTTAGAGGAAAAAATAAAAGTAAGGTATTATAAGGATGTAATCAACCCTAATCTAGAAGATCAAAATTATCTATCTGTTTTGCCAAGTGTAAAGAAAAAAATAAGCTTCGTTAAGATAATAACAAATTCTCACGAGCTCCATAGTGAAACTGGGCGTTGGTCAATTCCTAAAACACCATGGGATGAAAGAGTGTGTCACCTTTGTTACACTAAGAAGGTTGAAGATGAAAAACACTTTCTCTTAGATTGTCTAGCCTATACCCATATTAGATCTCATTTTCAAAATATTTGTCACACTACCAACCTTTCTAACCTCTTAACTCAATAAAAGTATGGTGATCTTGGAAAACTTCTCTTAATGCTTTTCGAGCACAGAAACAAAATTCTAAAGAATCGCAAGTAATCACTTACCCTCTTAAGGTCTGATAGACCAATTCGGTCTTAGTGGACATTAATCATCATCATCATCATCATCATCATTGCCATCATATAATAACATATAAAGTATATTTATATTATATGCATAATATAATATAAAGTATAAATATATTTATCACCCAAGGATGCATCTCTTCATGGATTATCACCATGGTCATACAATATCATCTCTTATGAAAAATCAACATGGTATTAGAGTGGGACTAGGCTTGACTCCCTCACAAGAGGGCCCATGAAAATGAGAGTTGAGTAAAGTCTTGGGAGTGTTAAATTTATGGGGTTGTTGCAATCTCTATGTACAACATATTTACTTTTTCTCCTACCTAAATTATAGAAAGAATTCCATAAATTATGGTGGGCATAATTTCTAGTAAAAATGTCTAATTACCTAAATATGATGAATGTACTCCATATTTACTTCTACCTATATTTATGAAAAGAATCACATGAATTATGGAGGAACAATTAAAAAAATTCAAATACTACGTGGATGGATTATAACCAAATTAATCTTTGGGTAGTTACAAGAGGTATTCTCCAACTATTTATAAGAAAGAAAAAATATTTTAATTTTAAATTTAATTTTCAAAGAGATGTGTCTTTTTGGATCAATTTAATATTACTATAAAAAGACACAACAATAGACACACATATTTTTCTCTCTCACACGTTGAAAGTGATCTAAGGATGACACTGAAGTTTCTAAGTAGTTGAAATTTTTTGAGTGTAATTACTTAGTGATGTTCTAGAGTTTACTAAAGTAATTACCACTTGGGGAAAATTGTGCTTGTCTAATTTAACACTAGAAAATCAACATGGTTATTCGTATGACATCGAGTATATGATGGATGTGTGTTCATAGAAGATGTATCATTTCAAGGGTCACTGTATATAGTTGTGCACAAGATAAATTGATATCCTATAATAGCTCTGAGAAGGGGACATAATGACATTCGTAGAAAGAACCATGAAGAAAGACTATTTATACATAGAGTTGTCCACATCCATGTACTGAAGAATAAGAGGAGGTCAACACATGCAGAGGGAGTGTTGAGATTTTATGTAATTTAAAAAGTTATTCTTAAGTGTTAATGTTTCAACATCAGGTTGACATTCTCTTAGGATTGGTCATCATAATTTGATGAGTGGATAATGACCCTGGAATAGTCTTATAAGGACATAAGACTCAAAGTGTGTGGATTTCAACATCTGAAAGGATTGGAATTATTCTTGTGGCAAACATGGCAACCTGATAAGAAAGAATGGTCCTTGTAGTCACACAACACTATGTTGAGTACGTGACATCTGCGGGACACTCAATGTATAGATTGAAGAAGGATTTATATGGATTAAAGCAGGAACCCAAAGCATAGTATGGCAAGATAAAAAAAATTCTGATGATCTTAGGATTTATAAACAAAAATGCAGATCCTAACCTTTACTTTAAGATTGTGGATGATAGCCTGGTAATACTATTGTTTTATATGGATGACCTATTTCTAAATAGGTGTGGAAAATATCATCTCAGAGTGTAAGAGAAAAACTTGCTACTGAGTTTGAGATCAAATATCTCGGGATGATGCATTACTTTTTGGGTCCCGAGGTATGGAAAAGACAAGATGAGATATTTCTAAACCAACGGAAGTATACAGTGGAAATCTTGAAGAGGTTTGAGATGTTGGATTGCAAGGCAATGGCTACACCTATGGTATCAAATCTGAAGTTGCTGCAAGATATGACTTTAGAGACTGTGGATGTTACTTTATACACACAAATGGTGGGTTCATTTATGAACTTGAAGAACACAAGACTAGACATATGTTTTGTTGTGAACACCCTGAGTCAATATATGGAGCAACCTAGGTAGGTTCATTTGGTTGCAGCAAAACATGTGATGAGGTAACTTAAGGGTACATTGGATTATGGTCTCAGGTATGTGACAGACCATGAGTTCGAGTTATATGGATATTCATATTCAAATTAGGCCGACACTATTCCTTATCGAAAGAGTACTTCAACAAATTGCTTCAGTCTAGGATCCAGTATGGTTTCATGGAGAATTAGGAAGAAGTTGTGTGTAACACTCAGTATGGTTGAGGCAGAGTATGTGGCAACATGTACAACAAGGCGCAGAGCAGTGTGGATTCAGAAATTGATGAATATAGGAATGAATTTGACTTGTAGGTAAGACCTACAAGAAGAGGATGACGAGACTTGTTCTAGAGGAAAAGTGATGAAATCAATAGGTTGACAATCCAATTGATATTCAGTGCTTGAGAGGGAGCCAAACAATCATTTCTAGAGGGAGACGAGTACTACAGTAAGGAGAAGGAGGCTCCACCGAATGCACGAAGCAGTGATCCAAGAAGGATCTAGAGAAGCATAAGAAGAACTCACAACTAATAGAGGCAACTCAGAATGCTTAGAATGGCTCCAGCATATAGAGAAAGTGAAAAAAATCAAAGTTCCCAAAAATCAGTGAAAATGTCATGTTCACAAAGAGCATGTCGCAATATTTATAACAGTGCAAACGACTTATCAAAAGGAGTTACAGATTGAAATATATTCATCGTCAAAGTTTGGTCAACCTAGCCCAGTCAGCAGGGGATGAGTCAGCATCTGTACTGATGATGTCATCATCCATACAACACATGTGGTAGTAGCAGGGAAGTGACATATGGCATGCTAATGCCATAATGATGATGTGGCAACACTAGAGGTTGCCACATGTCACCTGGTTATTGGTTTTTTGGACCGATCCGTGGACCAATCAAATCGTGCCATGTGGAAGTTCGTACAGTTCATATGACTGACGTGGCATGGTCACATGGTGTGATGAATTGGCAGGGGGAAACGTGGACTAATGAGAGGCCGACACATGGCCCAATCAGGGGCTGCCACATTACAGGCAGGAAACACACAAGGAAAACCCGTGAAAGAATTTTGAAACAAAAATTAGTTGGCAGGTTTGCCAAATATGGGAGACCACGCCAACTATAGCCACAGTTATCTCATTGGATGACCTTATAGAGACACAACCAAATATAGCGGGAGTGGATATGTAATATATAACAAACAAACAAACCAAAAGTGGAGTATGTTGGGATCGGCCCTAGAACCTCCGCCTAGGCCTATGCCTTAATACTTCTTCCCTTAACAACTAGGCCGCAGGTACCACTTGGTACATACCACCTAGTTTATTACTTAATAATTGTATCCACCCAGCCATAGAGGGGGGATGAGGTGTGGATTGTACATCCTTTTGGGAACGATTTTTGAGGTGAGGTACAGTCATTATTATAGGTTACAAAGGGCACGAAAACTGAGACAAAATTCTTTTTGGGCTTGGGAGTACTAGAGTCGGATCGAGGCATGGAGAAAATCATTTTTGGGTAATTCGACTCCACAAATTCAATGTTTTGTCTATTTTCTGATCTGAGCATTATTTCCACAGCTTAATTTCAGAATGAGGTATACTTATGTATTTTTCCAAATTCTTTTGTTGAGTTAATGAAAGAGCCTACCCATTTGAGAGTAGGACCCGGAGACATAGTCCACCAGGGACGAACTCCGTTATCAATTTTTTTTGTTCAGATATGATGCTTATGTCTCTTCATTTTTTAGTTTTCCCTTCTTTAATGGTGCACTTTAATTTATGCTCATTTAATGAAATTCTTTATAGGTCACGATGAAAAGATCTCGAATCATCTTGGTATCAGGGAAGTCGTCTCTGACTTGAATTGTTGAGTGTGAATGCTTACTAGGTCCAAGCATAAGCAGGGCGAAGGAACTCTTAATACTTTCAATCCTGAAGTTGGTTGTGCATCCCAAAGGAAGAAAATGGCAGAAGAGTACAAGCGTGATGAACAGGAGAAAAACTTTCACATGTTCTTTTATCACATGTCATAAATGGCCGAATGAATGTATCAAGATTACGAGAAGAGGATGAAGAAGAAAGGGAAGAAAAAGGAAGCACATGTAGATGATGATGCTTTGGTAGACCAAGGGGATGGAGTAGATCCTCCTGAGCGTCCATCTTCACCTTCGATTTCTAGTTCTTCTTCCTCCGAGTATTCTCATCATTCTCATCATTCTAGTCATAACGCCTCTTTTAATAAACCATTATTAAATCTTGATGTAAAATTTTCTTTACCTATGTTTAATGGAGATGCTAATCCTGAAAAGATAGATAATTGGATTCGACAGGTTGAAGTGAATTTTTATGTCCAACATATTGATGAAGAGGAATTTAATGTGCAATTGGCTTCTCTTTGGTTGGAAGGCACCGCTCTCATATGGTGGGAGAGAAAGCTTCAAGACATAAGTAAGTGTGGTAATATTATTTCCTCATGGTCAAAATTTAAATCAGCAATAAGGAAGCAATATTATCCATTAGGGTATTTACATAAAGCAATGATGGAATGGAAAACTTTAAGGCAAAGTAAAGGTCAAACTGTACAAAGTTTCACAGAAGAATTCAGGAAGAAAGCTCTTGCATTGAACATTCATTTAGATTCTTATGAAACTTTAATGAAGTATATTGGAGCACTGCACAGTTATATTCTTCATAATTTTCTCTTGTTTAATCCCACTAGTATTGACGATGTTTTTGTGCAAGACACTCACCATTAGAACAGGGAGGAACATGTTCAAGAAGATCCCACAAAGAAACCTTCCAATTTCCCACAAAATATTTTTCAAAAGTTTAAAAGGAAGGACAAGAAGACCGTTATAGTAACGAGAGGAGGAAAAACATCTTTCAACTCATTGCAAGAAGAGAGGTCACGATGAAGAAGACTATTGGAAACTACATCCAGAAAAGAAACTGAAACAGTTCGGTGGAAAGGAGAAGACAAAGACCACTGCTACAGTGCAACAAGATATTGGTTTTGATTCAAGAGATGAGGGAAAGATCACAATGGTTGGAGTACAAGGTAAAGGTTCTCTTCATGCTAGTTCAAGTTCCAATGATGAATCTCATGTTGATGAATGAAATAGGAATGAGTTATTCATATAATACTTGTATCTAAACATACTAAGATAAAAATATTATTTGATCCAGGTTCCCAAGTAAACTTAATATCCGAATAACTTATCAAGAAGATGGGTCTTGAAATGAAACCACATCCGAAGCCTTATCCTCTGGATTGGGTATGTGATAAATCAAAACTTAATGTCACCAAAAAATGTAGGATCATATTTTCTATTGCTTCAAAGTTGATTGATGAAGTGGATTTGGATGTTGTACCACTTGATATATGTGGCATAGTGTTGGGAAGTCCTTATCTTTATGATAGAAAAAAAATCTTCTTTCGTCATGAAAACAAATACCACCTTACTAAAGGGGGAGTGTAATATATTGTTAGATCTCACAACATGAGGGTAAATAAAACACTTGTTAGTGCAGGGCAAATGAAAAGACTCATAAACACTAATAAGAGATATGTACTCATGGTTGTTAGAGAGAAAGATGTCGGGACATCTGATTCTTTCCAAGGGTGTGATCCATCTCATAAAAATGAATTAATTGATATTGTTTCTATGTATGATGATATTTTTTAGGAACCAGATGGATTACCTCCTAAGAGGTAAATCCAACATGAGATGCATCTTTAGAAAGATTCTCCTCTTTCTAATGTGGGAATGTATAGGATGTCAGTTGTGGAGATGAAAGAGATCAAGAAGCAGGTACATGACTCCAGCGATACTAGTAGGGAAGTTGTCATTTGGTGTGTAGCAACATCATACACCAGCAAGACTTTCACCAGGATATCGTGGTTTCAAGAGAGGATCCACCTTCACTACACCTCAACCATCAATGCATCAACAACAAACTCCTTACCAAGGACCATAGCACCAGCAACAATGTCGACTGCAACAACAACCATTTAGGCCTCTTTAGTAGAACATACAAGGGTTCCAGGCTATTGGGACATCATCTTTGGGTACCAGGAGTACTGGACAAAAGAAAGGGTGTTGGACATGTAGGGAGCCACATTACTAACGTGACTCCTGAGTGGAGAGGACCAAAGCATCTGGATCAACCAGAACCACTACCGTGGGAGATTTGGGAAAGGCCCATCGGATTCATGCAATGGTGAATAACCCCCAGGCATAGCACTAGTCGACTGTGCTCGAGACATCAGGTACCCTTGCTGACCAGAACCTTAGTATTTTTATAGATCCATGTGCTACCAAAAGTTGTATTTTTGGTGCAGCACTAAAAATAATTAAGGTAAAGGAAGTTGAACATGATGATTTTAGCTTTGTAGAAATGGCTTCGGGAGCCAAAAAAAAGGTTGTAGGGAAGGTTACGGGATGTAGCCTTAACCTAGGAGAGTTTTTCACCAAGGCCAACCTATACATCATGATCTTAGGATCTTATGATGTCATGATTGGTATGGACTGGTTGGAATTGCATGAGGCGATACTCAATTGTAAGACGAAACGATTGAGCTTGGTCAATGATGAGGGATAGAGACACATGATTGTAGGTCAGAACCAGGGAGTTTTTGATCTAAAAATAGGGGGATGACTTTTTATGCTATGCAAGCACCCTCTATTCCATTAAAATAAACTTTTTAGGACCTTGCTCAATGTCTTAATTATGCAAGAGGTTTTATGTGTCAAGTTCATGCTTCTTTTAAATATTTATGTGTGAGATCTTTGTAAGATTAAATATGTTGTTTTCATAAATACAACAACAAAAATAACTTGCAACAAATAATAACCATCAAACACTCACAACAAGAACAACATGATAAAGGAGCTCACCCCCAACTGGGCTACATCTCCTTGAGCCTCCATCAATGGACTTGGCTCTTTGGGATTAGTTTGTCAAAGATTCTTTTACAAGCTGCTGCTCAACTCCAATGGATTTTTTGACTATACCATTAGGTTCAGAATACATAAAAACCCCAAAAATGACTAGTAGAACTCTGAAAACGGATCATGGTTCATTTGGGCATGACCTCTTCTACATGTAGCCTTGAGCTTCCCTAAGCTTCCTTATGGAAAAAACACCTGTAAAAGTCCTCAAATTCCTCATAAACCTATCCCAATGTGTTCATAGCATAACAATTAGCCAAAAATGAATATTCAGTCACAGAAAACAAACTTGGGCTCATCTGAGCATGACCTCCATCAATGAGGGCTTCAAGCTCCCTCGAGCTCTCTGAAACTTCAATGGTGAAAAAACTACAAAAGAAGTCTTCAAATGCCATTTAAAACAATGTCAATGGATTCAAAACATCAAAAAACCCCTAGCTGGGCTTTTTCGGCACCTCATTTGGCAAAAAAATGAAGAAGATAGGCCTCCTGCCATTATCCTCCTTCAAGCTTGTTGTCTCTGGTTCGCCAAAATGCACCTCTATGCATCTAACCTAGCTCACGTGCTCAATCTCGTGCTAAAACCTAGCACCGATTGCAACTGCAAAATGGTACACACTGTAGGATGGTTAGGGCATGCCTAGCCCCTAACCACCAAAACCGTGGACATATGGGTCACCATGTGACCTAGTTTCCTGCACAAAAGGGCTAGGTTCCAAGAGCGAATGGACAAACAACAAGTGTCTAGCGTGTGGTGTTGTAACCGTTTCAAAAACAAAATCCACGCACCAAAATTTGTGGGCAGGTCATATGGACTCCTGCGTAAATGACAAGGTCATATGGTAGTGTGTGTGCGACCAGGGGMTGTGGCTAAGCCCCAGCCTGGACGCACCCCAAAACACAATACATTCTAACTTAAATATATATGATTGCATATAGTGTTAAGAAACACTTGTATGGCGCACCGGTTGGGAGGCCTTTGCCAAAGCTTAGAACCATGGGGGAGTTCTGGGGTTCGAATCCCACGGACTCCATAAAAAATTTGAACTAACAACCAAATTACAAAGGTGCCACGTGGTAGCCCACGCCTCGGCCACGTGGCACCAAACCATTGGACAAAAAGACGCTACATGTCTCATCATGATTCGCCCAATTTCCAACTCAGCATTGACACATCATCAACTGCCACCTCAGTGTATGGACATGCCACATTAGTTGTACGACCTCTGCCATGTCAGTTGTATGGACTGTATGGACTATACAATCAAGACATTTTTTTTTTGCCTATTTGGTGAATCAAACAGATCGCGATATCTCACTCATACGACGTCCGTTTGAACCCATTTGAGTTGCATTGGGTTCGTGACGACGAGATATATGCACCTGTTCGTTTTGAGGCAATTACGAGAACTTTGATTTTTGAGCAAAATTTTGACTCCTGGTCCAGATTCTGATCAGTTTCCCTGAGGTTCATCTCTTCCTTGCAGCTATGGAAGAGCATGCACAAGGGATGTAACATTTATGTGATCCTTGTGTTAAACGAGAAGGAATTAGCATAAGGTATAGAAAACCATGCAGTGGTAAGAGAGTTTTCATACGTCTTACCTGAGGAGTTACCTGGGATGCCTCCGGAGAGGGAATTGGAATTTACCATAGACCTAAAATCCAGGACTGAATTGATAGCAAGAACACCTTATCATATGTCAACCCCAGAGTTACATGAGTTGAAAATGAAATTGAAGGAGTTGCTGGACCTAGGACTTATACACCCAAGTGTGTCACCATGGGGTGCACCCTTTATCTTCATAGGGAAGAAGAATGGGTCGTGGAGACTCTCGATTGACT
>JASDQU010738368.1:70966-89196 GCA_032191745.1 Picea mariana | reverse complement strand
ACTGAATTGATAGCAAGAACACCTTATCATATGTCAACCCCAGAGTTACATGAGTTGAAAATGAAATTGAAGGAGTTGCTGGACCTAGGACTTATACACCCAAGTGTGTCACCATGGGGTGCACCCTTTATCTTCATAGGGAAGAAGAATGGGTCGTGGAGACTCTCGATTGACTCTCGTCAATTAAACAAGGCAATGATCAAGAATCAATATCTTTTTCCAAGGATTGATGATCTATTTGATCAGATGAAAGGTGCGATGATGTTTTCAAAGATCGACTTGAGATCAGGGTATCACTAATTACGGATCAAAGAGGACGACATCCCTAAGACCGCCTTTAAGATGAGGTTTGGACATTACGATTTTAATGTTATACCATTTGGACTGATGAACTCCCTAGGGGTATTTATCATTTTGATGAATAGGGTGTTTCATGAATACTTGGACAAGTTCGTCCAAGTGTTCATTGATGATATTTTGATTTACTCTCGGACGTTGGAGGAGAATGATGAGAACTTGCGCTTGGCATTATAGTGTCTATGAGAGAACAAATTGTATGGGAAGTTGTCCAAATGGTCATTTTATCAATCGAAGATTCACTACTTAGGGAATTTCATCTTCGATGAAGGTATCACTGTGGATCCAACAAAGGTCGAGGTTATTATGGAATGGCCTGCACCGATGAATGTCCCAGAAGTTCATAGCTTCATGGGTTTAGTGGGATACTATCGACGGTTCGTCGAGGTTTTTTTGAACATAGAAAATCTGATTATGGAATTTCAGAAGAAGAACAAGAGGTTTGTTTGGACTGAGAAATGCATGGAGGCATTTTGGAGGCTCAAGGAGCTGTTGAAGACAACACCGATACTAAATGTCCCTGACATGGACGTGGAATTATTGGTATACGATGATGCATCCAAGGAAGGATTAGGCGGAGTCTTGATGCAATATATTCAAGTGATCGCTTACATCTCGAGAAATTTGAGAAGGCATGAGGAGAACTATGCGACACACAATTTGGAGTTGTTAGCCATTGTTTATGCCTTGAGAGTTTGGAGACACTACCTGATTGGATGAAAATTTTAACTAAAAACAAATCACTATGGTCTACAACAAATATTTACGCAAAGAGACTTCAACACGCGACAACGACGTTGGTCAGAAGTGCTTAGCGATTACGCTTTCAAGATTACTTACATAAAAGGAACAGTGAACAGAGTGGTTGATGCATTGAGTCCAAGACCACACATATTTTTTGTGATGCCTCTTCAGACAAATATACGTGAAAAGATTCTAACTTTATAGTGCAACAATGACTGGTACAAAGAGGTCAAGGATTTTATCGGACAAAACACAATGATGGTACCAAAATTTGAAGGAATTACTTTGGAAAATGATGGATTATTGATATTTAAAAGTCGAATTTACGTACCACCCAATGATGATTTTAGGAGTTTGATCCTAAATGAGGCTCACAGAGAAGTATACATGGCTCACCCAGGAGTCACGAAGATGAGGGCAGACCTTAAACCCTTATTATTATGGAGAGGAATGAAGGCAGACATAGTCAACTACGTTGCAATATGTCTAGAATGTCAGCAGGTGAAGGCTAAACATAGACATCCGACAGGACTACTACAACTACACACTATTCCAGAATCGAAATGGGAGGTCATTTCGATGGATTTGATTGTTGGATTGCCACTGATGGCAAGGAGGCATGAATCGATTTTCATAGTAGTCGACACTCTGACGAAGAGTGCACATTTTATTCTTGTACGTACGACATATCAGGCACTTGACATAGCTATAGTTTTTATCAGTGAGATTGTGAGGATGCATGGCATGCCTAAGAGGATTATATCCGATAGAGGATTGATGTTTATAGGGATTTTTTGGACTAGTTTCCAAGAGGCCTTGGGAACCCAACTTAAATTTAGTACCATGTATCACCCAGAGACAGGCGGGCAGACCGAACGAACAAACCAAATATTGGAGGACATGTTGCATATGTACGTTATGGACCAACATAAGAGTTGGGAAGAATTCTTTCCATAGGTAGAATTTGCATATAAAAACAATTATCAATGCACCATTAAGATCACGCCTTTCAAGTTTCTTTACGGGCGACCCTGTCATACGCCTTTTAGTTTGGATTATATTGAGGATAGGGTCTTGGTGGGACCATAAGAGATCCAAGAAATGGAAGATCAAATGCAAAAATTAAGACAAAAGATCAAGGAAGTGCAGGATCGCCAAAAGAGTTATGTTGATCATAGTTATGAAGTTGGCGATCGAGTGTTCTTGCGGGTAAAACTGCATAAGAGTTCAATCAAGTTTGTAACAAGTGATAAATCTCTCCTAGGTTCGTGGGACCTTTTGAGATTGTGTAAAAGAAGGGGCCTGTGGCCTGTCGACTATCCTTTCCTGATTCTTTGAGGCATATGCACGATGTTTTTCATGTATTTGTTTGGGACATTATATTAGTGATCCTACACATGTTATTGACATGAGTTACTTGCAGGTATCTGACAAGGGGGAGCTCAGGGCGAAGCCAATCCACATCCTAGAGCATCATATTCAAAATCTACGACGTCGAACAATAGATCAGGTCAAGGTCTAGTGGGAGAACTATAGTCCACACTCGGTGACCTGGGAGGAGACATATAATATGCGTTAGCAATTTCGATTTTTGTTTGATAGATAGACTTATGATACTGTGATACACTTTAGTTCGACACTTATATACTATGAAACTTTGGGATGAAGTTTAAAACAAGAGGGGTTGTATGCAACATCCCGTTCTTGCGTGCACTGAGCGAACTTATTTTTAAAAAAAACTTGCGTGCAAGTGATCCAGGTTATTATAATATTGGTCATTTGATTATGATTATGAGAAGATGTGGATTTGAGGATATGTTATTTTGTTGTATTTACATAGATAGGTGCTATTGACTGGGTTCTCCTGAGTGTGCAGGACTCTAGACATTAAGGATGTAGAGGAATCGATGAAAACCCTTGGACTCTAGATTGAGTCAGGGAGTGGACTGTTAGGGTTTGAATCTTGTCGATGTGACATATGTACATATGATTAGATTTTGTGATTATTGATTATTATTTATGACATGATTCGTTGATGGATGCAGGTTGAGGATATCTTGCTGACCAGACTCACATTTGGAGTAGAGGGGTCACACATGACAACCAGAGACATTGAGGGAGAGGTGTGGCAGTAGCCCTGCCACAACCTACTAGCATTCTCGTCGTGGCTTGAACTATAGGTTAATGATTACCTAGTTCAAGAAGACCCACAATGCCATGAGGAAAAACTATGATAGTCGCTCACGATGATTCTAACAGGCGTGCAATAAGGCAAGGGCCTTATTTATTAGAGGCCCTTAGTTTCCCACAAGATCGCCTGGTGGAGTATTGAATCCAGGGGTTTGAAGTCTACAAAATTCAGTCAAGAAGAGAGTGGCACCCTTGGAGCATGTAGTGCGTCTTGAAGGGCACGTTGCATAAAGAAAATGGAAAGAGGTGAGTGGCACCCTTGGAGCACATAGTGCATCTTGAAGGGAACACCGTGCAAAGAAAACAGAAGGAGGCGAGTGGAACCCTTGGAGCACGTATGCATCTTGAAGGGAACATCACGATTTTAACTATGATAAGTTAATAAACCTAGTGCCTAGAAAATTATGCCTCCTTAAGACCTGGTTGGCCTTAAAATGAATGGGGTGATAAGTAAAGTTTAATAAGAATTTTTCCCTTAAACATTTTCGCCCAACCTAGGGAAATTAAAACCTAGGTCTAAGTAGAACATGTGGATAAAGAAAAAATAATTAAACATGTAACAAGAAGGGGGGTAATAAATTCAATCTTAATTATAAATAAAAAATAAGTAAAATAAATCAATAAATAAAACTATAATGGAGGATTAAATTTATTAAAAGGGTAAATGGTTGTTTTCATCTACACTTGCTAAATTGTTTTTTTTAGTTAAAAAGGAAAAAGGGGGAAATTAAAATGAAAAAGGAATCTAGTGAAGGTTTTGGGAAACTAATGAATAAGAAAAATCTGTATAAAGGATGGCGAAGGAGGAGTGGAGATCATCATAATTTGGCTTGTTTAATGTGACGTTGTTGAAATTTTGTCTTGACTGAACTTCCTCTTGTGGGATTTGGGATACCCAGATTGGGTAACGAGTGGTAGCTCGACCTTGTGAGGCGAGTTGGATGCTATCATTCTCTGGTATTGTGTGCATGGCCCCTTTGTGGCTCAAGGGGATCAAGGGGAAGAAGATTACCCCTAGCATTGGTTGGGAGTTACTGGTGAGATCACATCGGTCGACAAGCTGGAGCTGGATGAAGCACGCGTAGGACAATGACTTTGAAGACTTTGCATTTGGCTAAGGTACACTGGTTAAAGTTGTTACTTGCAATGAAATTAAATTATTCTTGTTTATTTTATTGTACTCAGATGAAGATATCATTTTCATGAGATTTCCTTGCACATGTATTTCTACGGTAATTGTAATCCCCTCGTTGCTTGATTCATTCAGTAAGAACCCTTGATGTCCACAACATCCTTTATTTTTGAGTTACTGTCTATTTGTGCATTGCTAGAATGAGCCCCAGACTCAAAACCTTTCCTTCTCTCTTGTATATCCTGCTTGAGTTTTCTTTATTCCTTTATTTCGCTTTTATTTCAGTATTTGATTCTCCATGGGGAATATTTTGATGCAGATTTTTGTTTTTATCCTATGTTCTGTGATCCTTTAAGTTACTAGTCTGTGCCTGAGCATTCGGCTAGGAGTCAAATTGACTGTCTTCACTCCGGCGCTTAAGAATTAGATTCAAATTTCTTGCTTTCTTGTGCATGGATAATAAGTGTAGGATCATTCCTCTTCGCAATGTTTATTTGTAGTGACTATCTCTGCATTTTTGAATGATTAATCCTTACGTTTTCTTGTGAATGATTATCTCGACATTTTAGATTGATTATGTAACAACCCCATAGTTATGACTACAAACGAAGGAGAAGGTGCAATTTTTTGTTTTTTTTTGTTTTTAGGCAGGATGGAAATGACGACACAGATAACCACACCTAGATTACCAACACACGCACACTGATCAAGAAACAAACGACTATGACTCCACACACTAGCACAAGAGAAACTGGGAGAAACATGTGTAAAAAAACAAGGATAAATGACTACTCCCCCGACACAACAAGACCATGCCTACAAGCTAAGTGACAACATCCCCCTCCCGACACAATGGCCTTGACGAACAAAGACTAGAACCTCAAGGCACAAAAACCCAACACATGAAGGCGTTCAACACATGTGTCAAAAGAAAACTTACAACACTCGAAAAAACTCGCATGAGAAGCATCGACTCCGACAAAGTTATCATTCGCCGCTATCCAATATGGTGCACCATGATCCCCTCATCAGGAATCATGCCATCCCCAGGTGATAAACGCATCAATAACCTTGGTGCAACACATCCTATCTGGACCAAGGACTCTATATAACTATGACGCGCTAAGAGCCTAACATCCGACAAGAAGACTACACCCACACCCCAAGTAACAGGTCAACACACGCAGGATGACGACAACCAAAGGAAAGCTCAAGATAAAACCCGACTCTGCCAACAAACCATTCCTTTACTGATAAGAAAGATGTCAAGTGCGAAGGACAAACTTCTACCTAGATACAAGGGTCATAAAGTTATCATGATGTGCACTAAAAGGGGCACTTAATCAAATCAAATACGCTTATCAACAATTGTAAATTGTTCATCAAAGTAAGTGAACTTCTTAACATTTTAAGGGATCTCCATGTTGCTTAAGAATAATCGACAATGATGTCTAAAAAGGGATAATCCTTAAAGAGATTGATGTCTATAATTATTGCCTCTTCAATACTATTTTCCACTATTCGATGTTATTTCGTTGTCTAAAATGTGTGCCATTTCAATGCAATTTGCAGCTATAAATAAATAAAATCCATTCAATGCTATTTTTGATGCCATGATAATGCTATCCTGCTTGTTTATAAATAAAATTCATGTCTATCTATTAGATGCAATTCGATGCTATTAGACTACTTATAAACAAATTCCACCCCAGTGCTATTTAATGAGATTTAATGCTATATGCATGATCATAATTAAATGTCATTCAAATCCATTCAATGCAGTTGATTCCATTATTAAATGACATCCTACAACAATAATTATCATTGTTAATTAAAAAAAGAGGAAAGTTGTCCAGAATAATAATGCCAATTATGATCATTGTCAGGTAAATGTAAAAACTCAAGAGGTATGAATGTTGAAGCAATTAGTTAGCTGTCTAGTAAAATTGCTAAATTCATTGCCATCAAAAACGCAAAATCAATTAGTTGGCTATCTAAAATATAGGAAGGATATCATTGTCCAATCCATGCATGAAATCGTTGCCACAAATATTGCTGGAAACAATGTCATAATGGTGTAAGTAAGCAGAGATTTCAATGATGGGATAATTCAACGATGTCCAGTAAATATATATAGTATCACTTAGTTGTTCACAATTTAATTAAGTTGTTCATTCCAGTTTGGTTAATATGTATAAATTCATTTTTTAACACATCTAAAAGTTATCGTTGTCTGAATATGTAATGTTGTCAAGTGAAAACAAAAGCAATAATTTAACCGGAAATATTGATACCGTTCACTATCTAATTAATGATTTAATCAAATATAAATTGTTGTCTAGCTAACGCATTGTCATGTAACTTAGTTGTTGTAAAATTAGGATTACTGCCCACGCCACAATTCACTACCCAAAAACAATGCTACCTATAACTAAATCTCTATCCAATGTTATCAACAATTACAACCATACATATTCTCAAATCGCAGAGGTAAATATAATCCAGAATGTAATTAAGATGGTGTCCCATTAAAGGAAAATGAAACTTAAATCCAATTGCCAACATGTCAAAATTCGAGCATAAGTAAATGTAAAATCACAGTCAAAGGGGGTAAATTGCAGTCACAAACAGTGGCCAAAATCATAGTTTTAAAATGCAACGAATTCAGTCTTAATAATGGAAAATCGTCAGAGTAACAAAGGTGAAAATCGCCTTCCAATAATGTAAATGCATAAGAAAGAAAAAAACGAAATTGCAGTCCAAACGAATTTAAGGGCCGTCAACAAAAGGACAACGTAGTCTCAATCGTCTTCAAATGTTGAAGTGCAGAGGTAAATAAATGCAGAGAATATCCAACAATGAAACTCATTCAAGATACAAAATGGAGAGCAATGTTTATCTGGAAATGAAACACATTCAAGATACAAAACACAGAGCAATATATATCCGACAATGAAACACATTCAGGATATAAAACACAGAGAAAATATCCAGCAATGAAATGCATTCAAGATACAAAACACAGAGCAATGTTTATCCGGCAATGAAACACATTCAAGATACAAAACATAGAGCAATATATATCTGACAATGAAATGCATTCAGGATATAAAACGCAGAGAAAATATCTAGCAATGAAACACATCCCAGATACAAAAATGTAGAGAAAATATATATCCGACAATGAACCAAATTCAAAATATAAAAACGCAGAGTTAAATTGATCCAACAACTCATATAAAAATGTAGATTTAAATGTAGCCAACGATATTTAAAAACACAGAGTTAAATTGATCCAACAACTTATATAAAAAGACATATTTAATTTTTAGTGGTCGAGGGTGTTGAAATGTAGGAAATGCTAAACACAATTTCTAGATTACCGAGAACGAATAAGACGCAGAGGTGAAGTAACACACAAAGAATGAGGAAGCACGAAGATCAACGTAGAGATGAGAAGGGGAAAACAATTGGGAAAACACATCCTTTTCTCCTCATCCACGCACAAAAAAGTAGGGAATTTGAATCTATAGGTCGTTGTGCACCGAAGTGACAACCGTCAATTCTTCTCCTGGTCGACTGCTCAGGCATGGACTGAAGAGCTAGGGATGAGGATGAAAAGAACAAATCTTCACAAAAATCAACAAACCAAAGGGAAGTTTCAACATGCAAGGATCAAAAGCTGAGGGAATCAAGTCAAACATCGAGCTTAAGGCTTATGGGGAAAATTAAGTTCTCGGTTGAAATGATAAGTCCACATTTTCATTACCCAATAAAAGTAAAAAAATAAAAGCGTAAAGTATATTAATAATCTACCATGAAAAAATCAAGGAAGCGTACCGTAGCCTGAGTTGCTCGCTCTGAGTCATTGTCTCGTGCGCTCCATGCTGCTCCAACTTGCTGACCAATGAGACTTCACCGGTACCTCCCATCGAATGTTAGGGGTAATCTTCTTCCCCCTCAGCCCCCCAAGCCACAAAAGGGACACGCACACTAAACCAAATAATCAACTAACTCTGAGCTCACCTCGCAAGGCTGAGCTACAACTCCTCACCGAGCTGGGTATCCCAACTCCCACAAGCTAAGTCAGTCAAGTCTAAAATTCTACAACGTAACGTTATGCATAACAAAAGAGATCCACCATCCTTCTCCTCCCTCCTTTATATAAAGTTTCTAAGTCATTTATTTTCCCAAAATCCCATTTAATTTTTTGTTCAATAATTTAATTCATAAAAATCCTCCCCGTACAAGTGTCACCCATCCCCTTCATTGCACCATAAATTAATTTCATTAATTAATTAATTACATTAATTAATTAGTTACTCCTATTTCCCTCACCCACCTAAAAGAATTCTTAGAATCACTCCTGGGTGTCCCCATATTCCCTTACACATTTTAATGACTTACCCCCTTACTAATTTACTAGTTGAGTTTAATTTAGAAAGTTCTTAAAAGCTAGATATCTTACTAAGTTAGTCTTTTTCCTTGTGTTTCCCCTTTCTTTTTATGTTTCCTCCTTTTTCCTAGTTTCCTAATTCTTTTAAATTTCCCTCTTTCCCTTTTCATTTAAAAATCAATTTGGCAGGTGTAGAAAATTAACCTTTTTCCCTTTTTCCTTTTTAATTAATAAATTTTTAATTAGCATAGTGATAAAACAATTATTTCCGATTTTTCCCACTTTTTAAATTTTATCCACCAAAATATTTTTATAAATTAATTGAATTACTTACCCCCTTGTTGTCACATGATTAATGATGATTATCATTATTATTTATTTATTTTATTTTTATATAATAGATAAAAAAAATTAGCACAAGTATCACTTAGACATATACTTTATTTTCTGAGGCTGGGCGACATTTTATTAGGGAAATTATTTTAAATCTTTCTCATCACATTATTCATACTAAGGCCATATAGATTTATTCATTTATTATTTAACAATGGGACGTGCCCTTCAGGATGGACTATGTTCTCCAAGGGTGCCAGTGGCCTCATTATGTTTCCCTTGCACGACGTGCCCTTCGGGACACACTCCATGCTCCAAGAGTGCCACTCGCCGCTTGACTAACTTGGTAGACATAAAAAACCCCTGGAGTCAATAATCCATCAGGTGATCTTGTGGGAGACTAAGGGCCTTTAAGGAATAAGGACCCTATCTTATTGCATGCCCCTTAGAATCATCGTGAGTGACTGTCACAATCAACCCTCACAACATCGTGGGTCTTCTCAAACTAGGTAATCGTTAAACTACAGTTCGAGCTATAGTGGGAGTGCTAGTAGGCTATGGTAGGGCTATTGTCCACACCTCTCCCTCAACATCTCTGGTAGTTGTGTGTGACCCCTCTACTCCACATGTGTGTCTGGTTGGAAAACTATCGTCATCCTGCATCATCAACGAATCATGTCAGAAATAATATCCAAAATTATATCAACTAATCAGATGCACAAACGTCATATATACAACAATCAAACCCCAATTGTCCACTCCCTGACTCGGTCCAGTGTCCAAGGGGTTTCATCGATGCCTCTACATCCTCGAGGTCCAAAATCTTGCACACTCAGGGAAACCGAGTCAATAGCACCTGTCTATGTCAATACAACAAAATAACCTGTCATCAATCCATAATGCCTCATAATCATAATCAAATTCCCAATAGTATAATAATCTGGATCACTTGTAAGCAAGTGTCCTCAAAGAATAAGTTCGCTCAGGCACGCAAGAGAGGGATGTTATAGATTCATTGCTGAATGATTAATCCTTGTGTTTTCTTGTGAATGAGTATCTCGACGTTTTATATTGATTCATTTCTGAATGATTAATCTTTGCGTTTTCTTGTGAATGAGTATCTCTACGTTTTGATTGATTAAACTCTGATTAAACTCTGCATTCTTTGATTGATTAAAATCTTATTAAACTCCGCGTTTTTTTTATTGATTAAACTCTATGTTTTGATTGATTAAACTCTGTGTTCTTTGATTGATTAAACTCTTCGTTTTGATTCATTAAAATCTGATTAAACTCTGATTAAACTCTGCATTCTTTGATTGATTAAACTCTGCATTTTTTTTTATTGATTAAAATCCGATTAAAATCTATGTTTTAATTGATTAAACTCTGATTAAAATCTATGCTTTTGATTGATTAAACTCTGATCAAACTCTGCATTGATTGATTAATCTCTGATCATCTTGGCTCCTTGCAAAAGCAAAAAAGGCATTTTTCCCCAACGATTCTGGGTGACTCGTACTAACCTTTTATCCATTTTCTTTTCCTCAAAAAAAAAAATCTAATTATCAACAACGAGTTACTTAGCGTTTTTTCCCAGTAAAGGTAGCGCCCTGGGCGTTTTTCTTGGCATATTAGACAACATTTACAGCACGATTTTCTTGGCATTTTACACAACATTCACACCATGATTTTCTTGGCATATTACCCAACATTCACACCACGACTTTCTGGGCATATTACACAACATTCACACCACGATTTTATTGGCATATTACACAACATTTACACCACGATTTTCTTGGCATATTACACAACATTCACACCACGATTCCTTGGCATATTATACAACATTATCACATATTTAATAGACAACAATATCATATATTTAATAGACAACAATATCATATATTCAATAGACTTGTGAATGGATAGTGATTTATCATTAAAACAACAAATTATTGTTGGAAAACAATACCATTGTTAGGCAACGATTTTATTGTTAGATATCATTTGGTTAGATAGATCATAGCATATTTGTTAAACAACGATTTTTTAGACAAATATATATTTGTTAGATAGGGATTTGTTAGACAAAGATATATTTGTTAGATAGCGATTTGTTAGATAGAGATATATTTGTTACATAAAGATATAGCAAGGCTTGATATCTAAACAATATACGATTACTCTCATGTTTCATCAAGTTTTATTTTGGCCATAACTCTCTCTAACACAAAATTGCACTTGAAAATTGAGACTGAGGAAATTTTTTCTAATAAATTGATTTGTGCATACTTCATCAAATTTATCGACATTCGAGCTCTTTAATAGTAATTTAATTGAATGTAGGACATACCATTTTTAAAAAGATATTGTTGCAATAATGGTCGTGATCCTTACTACAATTATATTATTTTTTTTTATATGTCAATGGTTTTATATATATGTCTTATGACTTATGCAAACAATATATTAATTGGTTTTTTATATAGCAATGGTTTAATTATCAGTGTTACATATCAGTGTTTTAACTTCTGCCACAACGGATTAAATGCTGCAATGGTAATATATTAATGACTTAATCGCATTGGTAATAGATTACTTGATTAATTGCAATGATAATAGTTCACACATTCTCACATGGTCATAATGATTAACAATGAATGGTTTATGGTTTATTTGAGTAGTAGTTTAATAGCTTGCACAAGATTAATGGTTGAGGTTTTAATCGTTTTATTAGCTAATCGATTAATAGTTTAACTGCTAATTGGTTACTATGCACCTTGTGCCTTAAATTTTAAATGGTGGTTGGTCATAGTGGTTACACCACACATGATTGCCTTGTAGAAAATAAGAAATCCTTCGGTTAGTATTGCAATTTAAATTTGAATGATGTCACCTTGCTTCTTGTCAACTTGTTGATTGGGTGCTTGGTTATAGTCTTCATGTATTTTTTATAGATAATTCGGTCTCCTAGCATGAGGGATTTATATTGGGTTAAAGGTATAGATATGTGATGTTGCGCCTTGGTTACTGTCACGCCTATCACTTTGTGACAGCATAATTCCTGATGAGGGGATCATTGTGCGGCCCAATTGATAGAAGCAAAGGATAACCTAGCCAGAGTCACATGCTTCCCAATGTGGGCATTATGTTCGTTGTGATTTATGTTGGTTCTTGTGCTGCAACTCTTGCTTGTTCTTGTTCCTCACTCATCGTGAAGGTTCAAGTTACCTGTTTCATTGATGATGGTTTCATTTGGTTGATCTTGATGTTGTCCCATAGCTTAGTCATTTTATTGTCTATTTGATTATAACATGTTTTGTCCAGTTGCATGATGTGCCAGTATGTTAGTTCGTTGTTGTATGTTTCCTGATTTGCATGCATTATGTTCATCATAAAGTTGTGTTGATTAATTGTTTTCGTTGTTTCCTTCCGTCTTAAAAAAAAAATAAAAAAAATCTTACTTTTGCGTTGTGTCACATGTAGTCGTAATGACAAGGGACGTTACAGGTATCCCAACCAATGGAATAAGCCATTTGTTAATAACTTCTCTCGCTTCTTCTTCAAGGATCTCCCATTGATTTCTAGGTAAGAAGCCCCATCCTTGCTCATGATAGCACATCTTTTACTTCATGTTTATTTATGTCATGGAAAATGAATAT
This sequence comes from Picea mariana, assembly GCA_032191745.1. Taxonomy (NCBI): domain Eukaryota; kingdom Viridiplantae; phylum Streptophyta; class Pinopsida; order Pinales; family Pinaceae; genus Picea; species Picea mariana. Next base: position 76,376 of record JASDQU010738368.1, on the reverse strand, counting down.
ATTTTTATTTCTTACTTTCTTACAGTATAATATTAATACTTATAACTACACATTTTAATGCTTTATTAGTTTACATGGTGTTATTATTTTTTTTATTCAACAACATTGTTGAATGTTAAAACATTTTTTAGTCATTAGTTGTAATTATTTTTTTAATTAATCAATTAATATACAAATAAACAATAATGAAGAAAATCAAGCTTATCTTCAAATAGATATAAACACTATAGTTATAATATCTATGATAAAAAGTTCTAAGGGAAAGTAAGATTATGCTATACTAGTGTTTTTTGTGTTATAAATATTTCGTATCATATAGTTATCAATGTTATTTAGGTTGTAGCAATCAATCAATACATCAATTTTATGTTTTCTTTAATATAATATTTAGGTTTTCTAAATTTAGATATATAATTAGATATATAATTATAATGTTAATAACAAACAATTTCAAAGAAAAATAAGATTATATTATATTAATGATGTTAATGTTGTGTTGAATTTTTTTTAATATTATATAATTATATTTTTTTAATTTGTAATGTCTAATACACGAGTGTTTTGTTTTTTTTATTAACATTGTGCAACAATTATTTTGGCATTATTAACCTACGGTTATCAATTTAGGTTGTAGCCACAAACCAATACATCATTTTGTCATTATTAACATACGGTTATCAATGTTATTTAGTTTGTAGTCACAAACCAATACATCATTGTTATGTATTTTTTATCATTTTATATATATAAAAAATTCTTTTAAATAAGTAGGTATTAATCAATTTTACTATTTTATTTAATGTATTTTTTATCATTTTATATATAAAAAAAATTCTTTTAAATAAGTAGATATTAATCAACTTTACTATTTAATTATGTCGATAGGCATTACTTGACATTAAACATTTACTTCACTAATAAATTTTTAGTTTTTACAATATCGGATTTACATTTCTGTCAGTTTTATCCATATCTCCCATACACCTATAGACTACATCTATATTGGCCAAATACATGGTAATGGAGGATAGCACGCGTGGTATTTCATATTGATGGCACACATCGTGTTGTCCAGTACATGGTAATGTAGGATGACACACACATCTTTTTGTATTATGAACACCTTTCATATTATGGTGTTTGCTTTCTCTACCCAAGACACTTTAAATTAACTTCAATGTATTAAGGTTTAAATTAGCTAGGCAACTAGGTTTTAAATTTTACGAATTAAGCTTTAAATTGTTTAGTCAATCAGGTTTTAAATTTTATGAATAAAATCTCACATGATTAGAGCTATGGCTCCAAGCATGCATATGCCTAGCTAGGCAACTAGGTTTTGATGCAAATGCATGGCCAGGAGGCTAGGTTTTGGATTAAACAACCCAAAATAATGTCTGTGAACACATGGACTAATCTTGCAAGTCACATTTTCTTTGCAATCCATCTTCAATCATTATTTTATTGGCTTGATATAATTGTAAGGGCCTAGAAACTGAAGCGGGTCATTTTTTGAGGGCTTATGATTTTGCATATTAAATGTGGTTGTTGCTCATTACCTCCTAAAATGTCTTAAGAAACCAATATTTTGTATAAGTGCATGTTGCTTACCATTGTTTGTTATATGTTATTTTTTGTTTCTTGAATATCATTACCTCCTAAAATGTCTTAAGAAACCAATATTTTGTATAAGTGCATGTTGCTTACCATTGTTTGTTATATGTTATTTTTTGTTTCTTGAATATCATTACCTCCTAAAATGTCTTAAGAAACCAATATTTTGTATAAGTGCATGTTGCTTACCATTGTTTGTTATATGTTATTTTTTGTTTCTTGAATATGTGTTTGATCTTTTTTTTATTTTTCTTGGATTTTGTATCAGTGTAAAGAATTTTGTAGCCTCATGTAGATGCATGTGCAACATCAATTGGTTGTATAAGGTAAGTTGTATCCCGATACCACATCATATTAACCAAGGTTTTCCAATAGCATTCTCAACAAATTTAAATGTTAATCATGTTAAAATTTCGAGATTTCTAAAAATACTAGGATGTCGCTTTAAGGTTTGCTTGATATAGGAACCAAAGAACCAAGGCAATGAATAGAGAGGGATATTTATTGTCCATTTTAGTTGACAATTTCTTGTTCTTATCCTATTATTCACATTAATTGTGAGAGGTGACTGAGGTCATTAAGGGTGAATTTATATTACTGGCCAGTATAAGGAAAATAATTAAATGAAAATAAATTTGGTATTCAAAGATCAATGGCATGAATTTATTTTTTCATTGTTGTTTCAATTTGTCATCCTTCTATAGGTAGCTTAGGTATATGGTATTAGATTTTTGGTAAATTGTATCAAAGAGTTAAAACCCTATCACTTAAAAAGTTGATTGCATTATAAATATTACAATACATAAATTATGATTCATGAGATATTGATTGTCCATATTAGACAAAAATTGTTTTTGTTTCCTTTTTAAAATAGTTTAATAACCATTTTGCTTAAGAACTTTCACGGTCGAAAGATCTATTGAGTGCTTATCGTGCTACTTGAAAGGCGCATGCACAATACTTTGATATGTATCTGTAAAAACCAATTGAATTTATTAAGGTTTGAGTTATTAAATTAAAAGCATGATCTTTAATTAAACCACTGAATGTAAAAGATACTAATAAAAGTCTCATATAAAAATTAAGTGAAAAACATAATTTTAAGATTTTCAAGATATATATGAAATGCATTTTTATTCATTTTATATAAAGGGCTTCAGTTTTTATATGTTTCATATATATATTTATATTTATTGAATTTTTTAAATGTTTTTTTTTTTTTAAATGAAAAAGGGGTAGTACCTTCTATATTAGATAAGCACAAAACTTAGACAAAAATACAGAGTCATGGCTAAAAACCACCAAAAATGTTGCCGATAAACCGGAAACCAGCATAGCTGAGGGGCTAAAAGAAGTTTTAGCAATAATACATATAGTTGAGAAGCCCCTGTCCTGCCCGAAAGAAACCAGGACAGGTGCTAATGGTCCAGGAGTACATAGAACAGAAAAGAAGTAAACAAAAGCCAAGAAACAATAAAACCTAGTCACTCGTTGCTCCGTCGCCTTCACCCGCCTGCCAAGTGTACCCCGCTGGCATAGCAAACTCCTGCGCTCATAGGGGACACTTACGCTGAGCTAGAGCTCCGGAGAACGCGCCGAGGAGAATGTCTATATGCTGGCTCATGAGGAGTGCCCGAAGTTCCATGTCTGCCAAGTGGCTACGTAGCTCAAAGACCAAGGCTAGGTGTTCTTCGCTGAGGAAAAAACCATGCAGTCCTCTACGGGGGGCAGTCCCCGAATCCATAGCCTCATCCATGTCAGCCGCTACCTTCCTCTGCTCTGCGCTAACCTCAGTATCCATAGTCTTCTCAGCATGAAGCGATGGCAAGTCGCCCGGCCAGGGAGTTTCTTCAATGATACAGCCTGGGACTTCGTCTTCTCTGGCTAAAGTGCGAACGGAGCCCTCCATGGCTCGGGGCTCCTCAATGCATAGCAGGTCGCCAATGGACAGGTCCTCCTCCACAATGCAGGTGGGAAACGCAACCTCGGACTCGGCCTTCTTCACATCGCTCAAATTAGAAATCATACCATCCCTGTTGCAGCCAGCCCTCTGCTCAGCAATGGTGTCGAGCGGCATCCGCCGCTCAGCTCGAGCCTTTTTGCGAAGAATGGAGGACGCCAAAGCTAGAGCGCACTCCAATTGCTTCTTCCTGCGATGTTGCGCCTGGTGGGCATCCCATACCGAGCCCCGACAAGGCTTGGCACGCTCTCTGACCATTGAAACCAGGTGATGAATGCAGGTGCCAAGAAGATGCAGCTCAAGACTGAAAGTACCGGATGAGAACGGCAGCAAGTGCAAATCGCGAGCAAGCCGTCTCAGACGAGTTTTTTCCGGAAACAAAAAGCCCTGGAAGGCCTCAACAAAGTGCAGAGAAGAAATGGTGAATGTTCGAGTGAAGAACATAGCAAACTCACTCTGTCCTGGCTCAAAATAGAACCCATAACTAGGCTCCAGCGTCATCTTTCCTTCCAAATCCATGTCCGATCTGAACTCGTGGGAGGTGTAAATGGTCCCGCGAGGGAGCCTCGCCTTCGTATGATCCCTGCTATGGCCGTCCACCATTGTTAATGCTAATGCGTGGGTGGCGGCCATCAGTCATTAAACCTTCACTTAGTGCATATGCCGGTGTCACCGCCACGATGTCTAGTGTCACCCCATCCGGGTGACTTTTTTAAATGTTTTTATATAGATTTATTTGAAATTTTCTTTAATATGATGCACATTTTTAATTGATATATAATTTATATATAGTGACTTTCATATATGCGTTTTAAATATTTAATGCATTAATATGTTACGTAAGTTTATAGACTCCATTTTAATTTACTTATTTACATGATGAGTTTATACTTGATTTCATATTAACGATATATGATATATTTTAAAATTTGGTTTAACCAAGAGATTTAAAAGAAACTAATAATACTATACATATTTTTTAATATTTTCTATTTTCAGACTTTTCCTTCTTATTATAATATTTTTCCTTTTCTTAATCGATATGATTCATTTTGATATGTTTAATTTATATGTTACATATGTGTTTTTTTACGTATTTTTAATCATTTTCCATTTTTGAGATTTTCCCTCTTTATTATAATATTTTTGTTTTTTTTAATATATGATTCATTTTCATAGGTTTGATTTATATGTTACATAAATGTTTTTTAATTTATGTTGATTTTTTATATGTTTGTTTTAATTAATTATATATATGTGATGTGTTTTAAATATATGATTCATTTTGATATGTTTAATTTATAATATTTTTGTTTTTTTTAATATATGATTCATTTTCATAGGTTTGATTTATATGTTACATAAATGTTTTTTAATTTATGTTGATTTTTTATATGTTTGTTTTAATTAATTATATATATGTGATGTGTTTTAAATATATGATTCATTTTGATATGTTTAATTTATATGTTACATATGTGTTTTTTTACATATTTTTAATCATTTTCCATTTTTGAGACTTTCCCTGATTATTATAATATTATAATATTATAATATAATATATATTATTCATTTTCATAGATTTGATTTATATGTTACATAAATGTTTTTTAATTTATTTTGATTTTTTTTATGTTTGTTTTAATTAATTATATATATGTGATGTGTTTTAAATATATGATGGATTAATATGTTATTTATAAATTTTGTATATGAATAATGCAGGTTGTGTTTTAATTGACTTATTTATATGATGCGTTTATATATATTTGCTTGCATGTTAAATGCATATAATGCACTTCTACATATAATGCATCTCTACATGTTTTTATATATATA
>JASDQU010738368.1:40732-70946 GCA_032191745.1 Picea mariana | reverse complement strand
GTGTTTTAAATATATGATGGATTAATATGTTATTTATAAATTTTGTATATGAATAATGCAGGTTGTGTTTTAATTGACTTATTTATATGATGCGTTTATATATATTTGCTTGCATGTTAAATGCATATAATGCACTTCTACATATAATGCATCTCTACATGTTTTTATATATATAAATAATTAATTGATTTACTTTAAATTGACTTTTTTGTTAATGAATTGATATGCTACTTTTAAATTGACATATTTTAATTGGTTTATATATATATATATATATATATATATATATATATATATAAACCAATTAAAATATGTCAATTTAAAAGTAGCATATCAATTCATTAATATATATATATATATTTTTTGGTGAAATGGTTGAAAATAAAATGTATGTAATTTTTTTATGTTATATTATCTAAGATTATAATGAAAGTTTCATTACAAACTAAATAGAGTTATTTTCCTAATAATTGTTTTATCAATTCATTTAATTGAAATAAAAAATATTGAAGTTTATGAGAAAGAAACATTAATGGTTTCTAATTTCTATAATGTTTTTATGATACATCATAGAATGACATTTAAATGTGGTTGATTTTTTTGGTTGAAGGGATTTTTCAAAATGTAAACTATGATATAGCTACAAATCTATCACTTACATGACCACTAATCTATGACTTGGTCCAAGTACACCATCATCATTGTTAACAAGTAATACATGAATTGAACATTTACTTGTTTCCTCGCATAATCTATGTAAATATTCACATAATTTCATTTTTTTCATAGTGATTAATAATTTTAAAAGAATAGACAAATAAATTGAAATTATAGATTAAAAAATAAAAGGTTTCCAAGTACAATGACCATCAAGTAATTCAAATTACATGATTTAGTTTCATTTAATGTTTCATTCAAATTAAACTTGAAAAAAACGAAAAATACTTCAATGATCCATTTACATTAGTTTATTTTGTTGCCATTACAACATTTGTATTCTAATATTCAAGCCTAATAAATTTGATAAAATATTTTTTGCAAATGACTTTGACAAAATATATTATATAAATCTCTTAAACAATGATAAAATTTTCATTTACCTCTGATCCAATAAAATATGATAAATTTTTAAATTAGTTCTCACCCAACATAAATTACCTCTTACGAAATCCAACATAAACTACCTATGAACTAATAAACTATGATAAAATTTTAAATGACCTCTAGTCCAACACAAATTACCTCTCATTAAATCCAACATAACTCTACATCACAATGTCATGAAACTTTATCGATGTCACAATCTTATGAACATATGCCAACGTCACAATCTAATGTACAAAACCCACCAATGCAATGCAACATAGAAAACCTAACATTGCAATGTCATGTATGCCACATTGTAACATTGTAATGAGATGGACATAGTAGTGTTGCAATTTGAAAAACATAGTAACGTCACAATCCGATGATCATAAATAGACGTCGCAATGTGACGAGCATAGCCTCACATCACAATGTTACACACATATCCAAATTTCACAATGTGACAAACATTTCCAAATGTTGCAAAGTGATGAACATAACCCCTTTTCGCAATGTTACAAACAAATCCCAACATTCCAATGAGATAAACATTTCCCAATGTTGCAATGTTACAAACATAACCCTTATCACAATGTGACGTTGACGTTGAAACCTCATTACGTTAGAAAACTCTTTTCTTTGTCACATTGTGACGAACTTTATAACATGACAATGTTATGCACATATACATGTCATCACTACGTGACCAAACATATCACCATGATTTGATATACACACATATCCTAACGTCACAATATGACAAATATTTCAAAATTTCAAAATGTGATGAACATGACCCCTTGTCATAATGTGATGTACAAAACCCAATGTCACAATGTGACAAACATAGCCCAACATTGCAATGTGACATGCACTACATTATAACATTGCAATGTGATGGACATAGTAATGTTACAATTTTACAAACATAGTAATGTCGCACTATAATGATCATAAATAGATGTCACAATGTGACGAACATGGCCTTGCCATCATATTTTGATGAACATATCCTCATGTTAAAATGTTACACACATATCCCTGCCACAATGCGACAAACATTTCCAAATGTCACAAAGTGATCAAGATTTCGATCACTAATGTCAAGTAGATTGCTAAAAGTACTATGATGTCACTTTAAGGTTTGCTTGATACAGGAACCAAATAACCAAGGAGATGAATAGAGAGGGATATTGATTTTCCAATTTATTTGACAATTTCTTTTTCTTCTCCTATTATTCACATTGATTGTGAGAGGTGACTGAGGTCATTATGGGTGGATTTATATTACTGGCCAATATAAGGAAAATAATTCAGTCAAAATAAATTTGGTATTCAAAGATCAATGGCATGATTTTTTTTCATTGTTGTTTCAATTTGTGATCCTTCTATAGGAAGGTATAGGTAGATGGTATTAGAGTGTTAGTAAGTTGTATCAAAGGGTTGAATCCATTTCACTTAAAAATTTGATTGCATTATAAATAATACAGTATATAAATTAGGATCCATGAGATATTGATTGTCCATATTAGACAAAAAAATGTTTTTCTTTTTTCTTTTTAAAATAGTTTAATAGCCATTTTGCTTAAGGAATTTCATGGTCGAAGGGTCTATTGAATGCTCATTGTGATACTTGAAAGGCGCATGCACACTACTTTGATATGTATCTATAAAAACCAATTGAATTTATTAAGGATTCAGTTATTAAGATAAGGGTGAAATCATGAAGATGGGTGTCTATTTTGCTTGTTTTATGAGAAATTTTTTTATATTTTCACAAGTTCTTCAACTTCCGGCATATGAAAGTATTTATTTTATTTCGAATTTCACTTTACAGTGAAAAAAAAACATGTGAATAATTTTGATAGCTTTCCAATGACTATTTTTCAATTTTTTTAATTAAGATTTGATATGTGAATTTGACAATTGTTTAACAATATGTTCCTTAAACATGAAAGGAATGATAATGAGTTATTTCCCCCCCCAACAATGTATCTATTATTAAATTTTTTTTTTAACAAACGAAATATACTGCAACAATCTACAGAGACTCTATTTTATTATGATTATAATTTTGAATCTAACAGATGAATATTATAATTTCTCAAATTTTTTAAGTTGACCAAGCTAAAAACGTTTTAGATTTTAAACACATGTTTTCCCCCACCTTGTATCTATATAAATTTCTACTTAAAAGTAAAATCTAAAAATACCTTTTTGAAATGAACAGTTTAAGGATTATGAATATAATTTTTTCTAAATTTTTCACTATGTATTTTTAGATATATAGATATTTCATTTCACTTAATCATAATGTCAGCTGGAAATATTATGCAGTGAATTTTTCTTTTTTTTAAATTAAATAAAATTAGATAAAAATAATGAAAATGAAAACAAATTATAGGAATGGAAAGTGGATTCAATTTTGAAAATTCTGGTGTCATTTTGGAAACCAATTTCTGAGTATTTGCAGGAGTCTGCAACCTCCAAAGTTCAGCTAAGCTAGAGGGAATTCTCTAGTTTCTGCATACAATCCCCTTCTCTAGTTTTTAGCCAAAAGAATCTTTTGGCCGAAAAACATTTATTTCGACCAAAAAATCCAATTCTAATGGAATCCATTAAAATTAAATGGTTTTTTAGCTTTTCGACTAAAAAACCTTTTTTTTTGGCCGAAAGATGGGTCAGCGAATTCTGTCAACCGGAAAAATGAAAAGACACGTCGTATCACTTCATTTCGTGCCAAATCGTATAAATACACTTTCAGCCGAACACATTTAACACAATTCATCACTTGTTTCATGGTTTTCTAGAGCACCTAAGCAAAGTTTCGAATCATCTTTTTCGTTTTTTTTGAACAAACTAATTGATGTTTGTTTAAGTTTTTATTGGAATAACAATTTATATATTAAAAGATAAATGTTGAGAATTTTTTCATGGTGAAGCATTTATTGAACATAAATTATTGATATTATTTTATAATAATTTTTGTGACAATAAAGTTTTTCTGAGACTATTCTAAAATGTTGATTTTGTTAAAAAACAATTATAGATAACTATACTCATGGGAAACAAAAGTTTGTGCAAGAGAAAATTTGATCGCAGAGATGAAAATCACCATAACGATCAAAGGAAAGAGCATTATTGGAGAAATAAAAGAGAGCGTGCAAATATTGAAGAAAGAAACAATTATAATGTAAATAGATATTTTCAAGAAGAAGAAGTCCAACTAGGTATGCATGCACATATTGTCTATATTAAAAATATAGAATTCAAATTTAAAATATTATTTACTATAGTTGATTATAATTACGATCTGATGCTTTTCAAAAAAATAAAATAGATTTGTCTCATAATGTCAATGAAGACGTTGAAACTGAAATTGAAGAGGAAGACGAATCACCTATAGTTATGTACATAAATTTATATAATACAAGATGAACACTTGTATAGATAGTTTAGTGAATTTATGTTTGGGTTTTGTTTTTTAATATAAACTTTAAATTGAAATATGCAGGAGAATCTATCAACATTGATGATGAAATATTAGAAAATGTTGATACTGAAAAATTTGGGAAGAAAGAAGCTAAGCATTATATAAGATATCGAACTAAGAATATGCATAATACTTTTTTCAAACATGAATCAATAACAATACAAGCTCAACTTTTACTATTTCTAATAAAGTCAAGAAAGTTAAAAGAAGCTACATCATTATTGGGTATTCAAAATTCGATGAAAGATACAAAGGTGAAACATAATGTCTTTGAAAATATAACTAGTGTACTAAAAGATTTTGGAAAATCTCGAAAAAAAGATGTTAGTGTTGCACGTAGAGTGATACAAACAACAGTTGTTTCATCTAGCAATATAAAAGATTGTTTGACACGACACATGGAAAAAATGATGGGAACATCAAGATAAACATTGTACATAGAAAATTTCGATTGCAAATAGATGCAAATGATGAACTGGCTTGTTTGACAATGATTTCTAGACAACCCTAAAAAGATAGACTTGCAGAAAATGTTAAACAGTTGGCCTGTAATTGTTGGTTGTCTGAATCTTGTGTTTCACCACATACAAGGGATGTGTTGTGATGAAGAAAAACACAAAAACAATATGAAGAACATCCAAAACATATATTGCCAATGACACAAATAGAATTGTTCAATAAGTTCGAAGAAGTTAAAATTTCAATCAATACATTTGTACAAAACAAATTATGGTTGGTTAGACCCATCGTTGTTCCTGACACTTGTTGTTGTCATTATCATGTGGAATTTGAGTTATATTACGACACTTTTCTTGATTTTGGTAAATATTTATGGCCAAGTTCACCTCCTTCTTCCACATTATGTGTTTTTATATCTGGAATTCTATGTGAAAGAGAAGGTGATGAATCATTTTACCAAAAAAAAAGTGTTGGTGGAAAGAAATGTGATCTTTGTGGAAATATAAGTTTATTTCACTCAAAGTATCCTATTGATATGAATGATCAATCATTTTCTAACATAACAGTCAATTGGAAGAGATAGGAATATATCAACAACACGACTCCACATTCTTCAAATGTTATTTCCAAAATGATTGATTTGAAAGTAGATAAAATCTGTGTGATAGATATTTTGAAGAAGTTTGAGGAATAAATTTATAAATACACCAAGCATTCACAAAGAGCTCGATGGAAATACCTAAAATTCAAAAAATCTTGTGAAGTGTTTCCACCAAGGACAATTTTGTCTGTAGTTGATTTTGTAGAGAATTACACATTCGCTGCACAAAATGAAATACAGAGTGAATATTATCATTCTAATCAAGTCATTGTATTTTTCCATGTTCTATATAGACATGCTAACGAAGTTGTGATAACATAGAAAGCACCAACGACAATGAACATGTTATTAAAGAATATCACTTTTATATAATTGATGATCGAGCACATGACGCACATTATGTATAACATTGTTTTGATAAATTTTATTATTCATTGAAAGAACACATAATCAGATTCGATTGAAATTCAATATGGTTAGATGGGTGTGCGGGTCAATTCAAATCTTCAAGATCATTCTATTGGCTGTGTCGTCTTCATAAAAAATCAAACATTACACATTGTTGGATTTTTTTTGAGATTGGTCATGGAAAAGTAGAGCACGACGGTCTAGGGGAATGTGTAAAACTAGCACTTTGAAAATATCAGATGAACCCTCATGCCGATCGATTTGAATCCGATGATCAAGTTGTTGAATGGTGAAAAATGACGCTAAGCCATAAAAATAATCCGTCAAGGGATGTGCACAGGTGTGTCTATATATACATGTTACACATGTACACAAGATATTTTTATTCACGTGTTCAAATTTATATTCAATCTTCAATCATTTTCTTGAGAGATTTCAACTTAACAATTTCTTGTCTTGTGTGGGTTCTTTTGGTATGTTGGAATCCAAGATGTAAATAGATCAATTCCATATGAATCCGTTACAATACATGGGACACAAAAAATGGATTCAGTTAAAACTAAACGCTATCAAAATGTGTTTTCATTTGATAGAAGAAATGAGCCTTGTTTTTGTTCAATTTGCATAGAGGACACAAATTCCATAGAGATTTGCGAAAATGAAAATGCAGAATATGTTAAATCTTGGAGACATACCGAACTTAATATAAAGGGGAAATGCCACTTGCAAGGTCAGAGGAGATGGAATCAAATGAAACTATAGTGTCAGTTGATGGAGATAGAGTTTTTGATCTTGTTAGATAAGGTAATTTTTATGTTTAAATTTTTTCAAATAACTTGTAGATGTACTTGTGTGATAATATAACACGAACTATTTGTTTTCCAATATATCCAATTATTTGCAGGAGATTTACTTTCCATGGTTGCACCTGTAGACAACACTGAAAATGTGAAATATTATTTGATACGATGCACAGAACAAAATATGAGGTTATTAAAAGATTTTGATGATAACGATTTTATATATGAAAGATGATCCATTCTATTGAAAGGATAGTTTTTTCAAGAAACCCATCAAACCGATACTCATGTTCATTTTCAATACTACCAGTCAGATGTCATAAGTTGTCAACATAGTCATTTGGTATGTGCAGTGTGCATAAAGTTAATAGAACTTCAATAAAAAAAAAGCTAGAAAATGGAAAATGTCCAAATCCGATCATGAATGAATAATTGAAGATGGAATACCATTACGATTTCTTTAAACAAGTGACATGTTCATTCCATAATTTTATATTTTGCATTGAAAGTACACATATTTATGAATATTTAGGATTCTAGAATCATTTCCAGTTTAGTTTACTTTCATGGTCCTTTCAATTAACAAAAGTTGTATTTTTGATGAATTATAAAGTTTACCAAGTCTTATTTACAATTTTAGGGAGGAACCTATAGATTGTATCTAGGGAACCTAAACTGACCTATACTTTCGATGATTATACTTTAATCCTACAAATTATCCAAATCGTATACAAAAATCCTTTAATGCATGTAACCAATTTACTACATATAGGATTTGCGTTCATTATTTGCAATTTGATTGTTCAATGTTTTTTCATATGAAGAGAATAAGTTCATATCAAAACTAGGACCCATTTCCATGTCATTATAAGGGACTATTGATGACTTAGAAAAACTTTAAAGACATATTAACGTGTATGATTAACATCCTAATTAAAAAATTCAAGGTAATACATGTATGATTATCATCCTAATTAAAAAATTTAAAGTCATCTTAAAATGTATCAATTTTAATTATGAAATTGTGAATTTTGATTCCAAAAGTGTTGATATTATATTAAATTGTTAAATTTCTGCCTTTAGATTTCAATATCTTGAAGAAAATTGAAATAAAAATGTGTATGATGAACATGTAACAAGTTACTTATATTCTACATATTAAACATAGTTTTCAATGAGTTTGATTGAAAAAAACTTAAGTTGAAAATGAATTTGATTTTGTGGCCTGATAACAAAAAATAAAAAATAAGATGTCATCTACTAAAGCTTGGTTTCTTGCATTTATATTTTTATAATTTTAATTGAATTAATGGTAGGGGTCATATTAATGGAATTAGTGAATACTTCCAATGTGGAGAGGATTGATAATTTCCATCAACCATTTTCTACCCTTGCAATTTTTTTTTATATCAATATAAATTTTAATGAAAATCGCTTACTTATATTAAAGTATATTTTAATTTTACATATTAAAATAGGTTCTAATACTTCCAATGTGCATAGGATTGACAATTTCCAGATCAACCATTTTCGATACAAAAATATGTATATCAATATAATTTTAATGAAAATCACTAACTTATATTAAAGTATATTTTAATTTTACATTCTAAATCATATTTTTATTACAAAGTACACTTTTTTATTTCACATTTTCTTGAATAAATATATTGAAATCTCGAAAAGAAACCAAAGACTAACATAACCAGTTTAGTGTCGGACTGTCATTTCATTGTGAAATTTCATAAGAAACTATAAAATTTGATGACTTGTTTTGACTATTTTCAACCATATTTCCAAATCAAACAAAATTTAAATTGAAGTGAGAAACTGTAATTTTTATTTCACATTTTCATGAATATTTCATTGTGAAATTTTATAAGAAACTATAAAATTTGATGAACTATAAATTTTGATGACTTGTTTTGACTATTTTCAACCATATTTCCAAATCAAACAAAATTTAAATTATAAGTGAGAAACTATAATTTTTATTTCACATTTTCTTGAATCTTTCATTGTGAAATTTCATAAGAAACTATAAAATTTGATGACTTGTTTTGACTATTTTCAACCATATTTCCAAATCAAACAAAATTTAAATTATAAGTTTGAAACTATAATTTGATAACTACCCAGATCTCCCATCACTGCACAATCGGATCCACACAGAATCAACTCTACTTCAAATAGTACAATGATGTTTATACAATAATGTTTATAAATAAAATGAAATAAAACATTTTTAATTTCATCACAGTATCATAAAACATAAATTAACCTTTTGAGAAATCAAATATGAGACAATACATTGATATTTTGAGTTCCATATATATATATATATATATATATATATATATAATCAAAGTTTGAATAGTTACACTCACAAATACATAGGTTCCACATCCATTTTAGGATGATAACAAAAACTAAGACATTTAACTCCAAAATTCTAGACTCTAAGCCATCACTTTAATATAGATCACTTCATACCTGCAATTCGAGCCTGCAAAAGAAAATAGAATTCAAAAATAAAACATTTACAATTCAAACATGGAAAAGAAAAAAAAATTCAAAAAGTTAAAAATTTACAATAAAATATATGTACAAATTTAAAATAAAATGTACACATGTATCATTTTAGATAAATAAAACAAGTTGTGATTAAAGAAAAATCGGCATACATACCGAAAGAGTTAAGTTTCATCCTCCAACATACTCCTCTCCACTAAATATAATGTAAACATATTTTCCACCAAATATAATTTAAACATCTGTAACAATAAAAAACAATAATACAAAAAACAAATAATACATATTAACATATATACTTTTTTTTTTTTAACTAAAACGGTTATGTATTTTATTGATTGGAAATTCCAGCTGGCCGGAGACTTACATCTTTCTCAAGAGTCTTCTACCTTCTACATTCGTTTACAAGTTGCTGTCCTTTTCAAGGAATACATATTTTTACTGGGTCCCCACCGTTTACGCTGAGTTATCCTTGGGCCAAGAGGCAACCTTCATTGGCTAGTTTGTCTGCTTCTTTGTTTGAATCTCTGAGTATATGATAGCAGTTGAAGGAGATGAAGTCTTTTAGAATGTGTCTTAACCTTTGCAGATTCCTGTTTAGGCCAGCGTCTTTAAACTGTCCTCTTGAATGAATCATTTTGATCAAGATCTCAGAATCTCCAAATGCTTGTAGCTCTCGATGTCCTCTTTCCCTGGCTATCTGACAGACTTTTATCAAACTCAGGATTTCTGCTTGGTTGTTGGTTCGCTGTCCGAGACCCCAACAAAAGGTTTCTAGTATTTTCCCTTCGCTGGAATAAATGATTCCTCCAGCTCCCGCTGTCCCAGGGTTTCCTTTGGAGGCACCATCGAAGAAAACTGAAGTTATGCCTTGTTTTTGACACCAACTCTGAAATATGTCGTGATTGTCTCTTAGCATCCATTATGTTTCAATATGGGGTTTTTCTGTGCTGTGGGTTCGAAGGTTCAACACGGAGGGGCCGAGCCACTTCTTTTCTTCCTGGTGCAGCGAGGTGTCGATTTTGTGGTTTTGGGAGCTCAAAGTTTCTAGAAGGAGGACTTTTGCTTTCACTGCTACCATGTTGGGGGCCCATTCCGTGTTGTTGAATATTTGCTCATTCCTTGCTAGCCATAGCTTCCAACACACTTACTTGGGGATGGAGATCTAGATCCTGGCCCATAATGTTTTCAAGGAGAGCGTAGGGTAACTATCCTTCCAGACAGTAAATAGCTCCACTACTGAGATGTTGGTGGGAACAACGACCTTGAGGCCTTGGAGGGTAAGCTACCATAATTTGTTTGCAAAATGGCATCCTACAAATAAGTGGTCTGAGGTTTCCATGGCTTCTCTGTAGAGAGAACATCTGTGTGGTTCGGCAATATTTCTTTTCAATAAATTTTCTCCCGTCAAAATCTTTCTGTGCATTAGTGTCCAGAATAAGAAATTTACCTTCGAGATCACCATTGAGTCCCATACCTCCAACCAGAACCTTGCCGGGAGTGGTATATTTTGTTGTTGCTGAAGCAGAGCATAGCCTCTAGCTACTGTATATGTTCCTGTGGATCCCCAACCCCAGGTGTCTTTTTCTGTCATATGCACAGGAGTTGCCTCTCGAAGCTCTGCTTTGAGCATTTCAAGTTGCTGAAGGAGGCGATCTGGGACATTGTCGAATTTCCACTCTGTCCAGGATCCGTCTTCATCCCACTTTGATATATCRAAKATTCTATGCATACCTCTGCTCTCAAGAAAATCGCAAATTTCCCTCAGGCCAGMGTTTGATGCAATAGGCGGATTCCCCATTATACTATCAGTCCAGAGTTTGGTGCGTTTTCCATTGCCAGGGATGCAGTACAAGTGTTGATTGAAAAAACACACCCCTTTGATGCACAGTTACCATAAAATCGTGGTCTTCCTTCTCACGRTGTTTTGGAGATTTTGAATTTTGGCATTTGGGATGTATCTGTGTTTTAACGTTTTGYTGACATGATGAGAGGGGTTGCTATGCATCTTCCACAAGATTTTGCAACCCAAAGCTGTGTTTGCAAGAGCTGGATCACGAATCTGCAGCCCACCTTCTCTCAGAGGCCGCTTGGCTGTCTCCCAATTGACCAAATAAAATTTTATTTGATTCCCTTTCCCACCATGCCACAAGAAATCTCTCAGCAGTTTGTTGATCTGCCCAACTATCGAATTGGGTGCTAGGAGATAGGATGCTTGATAGATTGGCAATGAGGAGATAACTGCTTTTATCAAGGTTAATTTTCCTCCATGGGTGAGCCAATATCCTCCCCAGGCTTCGATTTTTCTTTTGATATTTGCTAAGACTCCTTCCCACAGGCTGACTCTGTTTATACCCGATGTTAGAGGCAGCCCAAGATACTGTATCTTTTTCCATTTGGAGTGTCCTTTGAACCCCAAGGTACTTGCTATCTTCTGAGTTTCATGTTCTGCAACATTCCAACTGTAGACAACACTTTTTCTTTCGCTTATCAGAGCTCCGGACACCTTGCAATATGCTTGGAGAGTGCTCTTGAATGCATACGCTACTCTGTTTGAGGCTCCTCCTAGCATGAGAGAGTCATCCGCGAACATAGCATGGTTTATGGGCTTCAGATTCTTCATTATTCTCAAGCATGGGGCTGCCCCTATTATCCTTTCCTATTCCAACTTCCTACTGAGGGTATCCACCATTATTATGTACAGAAAAGGAGAGAGGGGGCATCCTTGCCTCAACCCCCTCGTAGATTTGAAGAAATTTTTTGGTCTCCCGTTTACCAAAGCAACAATCCATGGGTTGTGAGTACAGGCTTGTATCAGTTTTACGAACTCAGGGTCAAAACCGAAAGAAAGAAGCACTTGATACAGGAAGGACAACTTTACTCTGTCGAAGGCATTTGCCATATCTAGCTTAATCAACACGCCTTTCTCTTTTCTGAGATTGTTGGAGTGCATAGCTTCCTGAACTTGGATGACATTGTCCAAGATGTGTCTCCCTTTGACAAATCCTTCTTGCGATTCTGAGATGAGCTTGCCTAGCAAAGGTTTTATTCTGTTTGCAAGGAGTTTTGCAATAATCTTATAAGAGGCATTACATAAGGAAATTGGCCTGAATCTGTCAAAGGAGGCAGGGTTTGTTTCTTTTGGAATTAGAGCTAGGAAAGTAGAATTGGTGTTGCCTCCTATTTTTGCTTTTTGTAAGACTCCTTTTATCATTTTGGTGAGGTCAGTTTTGATAATATTTCAGCAGATCCTGTAAAAATGGATAGTGAACCCATCTGGGCCTGGGGCTTTGTCAGGATCCATGGACCAGATGATTTTGCTGAGTTCTTCTTCCCTGGTTGGGCTCAGTAATGCTATGTTATCCTCTTCTGTGACAAGGGTCGGGATGTTCGTGAGGAATTCTTTATTAACATATATACTTTAACTAAATATTAAATAAACAATAAAAAATAATAACATACCCAACCAGAGTAAACAAAGTTAAGATTTTCCCTCTCTTTTTATTACATTTTTTTGGCACTTTTTTTAAACCAAACTTACAAAAATTCCAAAATAGTTACTCTCCACATTAAGCATACATGATTTAAACAATTTGTAAAATCTTAAAAACATTTAAAGAGAAAAAATGTGTTCTTGGTAAGAAATTTTTGTGTTCAGAGTTAGATAATAATATGAAAATAAATATAGAACTATGTATGCAAAAAGTTCACAAATCTCCATATTAAGTCATTCTTCCAATGAAATACTTATCTCCTTGTGGATAAAGTCCCAAATCCTTTAGGTGAAATTATCATTCCAAGTGATCTTATTTGATCTTATTTACTCAACAATAAAATACTAATCTCTTCAGTAGTAAAATGATTCTCCACTCTTCTACAGTGGTCATATAATCAAATTCCATAATTCCCTTTTGTTAAGAACCAAATATCAATATAGCATAGAAAAACCTCAGAAAAAGTACTCAACGCCCTGAAAAAGAGATAATTTCAGATAATAATCCTCTTCGAGGGGGCAAACTCATTTACCCCACTTAAATGTTCAAGTACAAGATGATTCAAAATGAAAATGTCTCCTTGGTATATATAGGAGACTAGGAGGTATAATTACAACTAATGGCCTAAATCTGACATAAATAAAATAACATTACTAATATAATATGGCCCTATTAAGGGGTAATGAGCCAATATTAGGGCTTAACATGCCCCTCCCCTTGAGACAAGTGTTGTCCACAACGCTTGAGTAACTCTGGATGCTTCTTTATAAAAGACTCATCTTCCCAAGTGGAATGTTCAGCCGGTAGTTTCCTCCATTTAATGAGATACTCTGAAATGGATCTATTCCTCAGCTGGCGAATTCTTGTGTCACTGATGGATTTATGCTCCAATATGATTTTTATTTCCTCGTCAAGTTTTGGAAATATAGTTTGAACTAGGATATTGTCTCCTATAACCTTCTTTAAGCATGAAACATGGAAAACTGGGTGTACTTGTGAAGACACAGGAAACTCCAATTTGTATGCCATAGTACCAATATTTTGCAACACCTTATAAGGGCCATAGTACTTTGGTGATAATTTATTATCCTTCTTGTATTGCTTGAGGTTCATTTGTTTGTATTTTTGTAGTCTTAAAAACACCCAATCCCCTACTTCAAAACTTCTTTCACTACGATGTTGGTCTGCTTGTTGTTTCATGCAATTATGTGCCATGGTCAGCTTGTCCTTTAAGATTTGGAGAAATTGTTGTTGATTCTCGATGTGATATTCCACTACTTGAGCCTTAGATTTTTCTTTTAGAGAAGAAGTGATGGAAGGAGGGCGGTATCCATAAAGTGCCATAAATGGTGTCATTTTTGTTGCAGTATGAAAGGAAGTGTTATACCACCATTCTGCCAATGGTAACCATTTGAACCATTGTGTTTGTTTATTAGAGACAAAGAAATGAAGGTAGCCTTCCAGACATTTGTTCACTATCTCGGTTTGTCCATCAGATTGAGGATGATAGGATGAGCTATGAGCCAATTGAGTACCCAAACAAAAAAATAATTCTGTCCAAAAATGTCTAGTGAAGATGGGATCTCTATCACTTACAATAATCTTTGGGCTGCCATGTAGCTTTTGAACTATCTCCATGAATGCGGTGGAAACTGTACTAGCTTTGAAGGGATGAGATAGTGCACAAAAGTGTGCGTACTTGTTCAGTCTATCAACAATCACCATGATGACACTCTTTCCTTCGGACTTTGGNACTATCTCGGTTTGTCCATCAGATTGAGGATGATAGGATGAGCTATGAGCCAATTGAGTACCCAAACAAAAAAATAATTCTGTCCAAAAATGTCTAGTGAAGATGGGATCTCTATCACTTACAATAATCTTTGGGCTGCCATGTAGCTTTTGAACTATCTCCGTGAATGCGGTGGAAACTGTACTAGCTTTGAAGGGATGAGATAGTGCACAAAAGTGTGCGTACTTGTTCAGTCTATCAACAATCACCATGATGACACTCTTTCCTTCGGACTTTGGTAATCTTGTGATGAAATCCATAGATACCTCCCCCCAACGCTGACTTGGGATCGATAATGGTTGTAAAAGACCTGGAGTCTTAATTGTTTCCACCTTATTTTGTTTGAAAACCAAACATTCTGCCACAAACCTTTGAACATCAATTTTAAGGCCATCCCCAAAAAAATGCTTCTTGACTCTATGGTAGGTTTTCAAAAATCCCGAGTTCCCTCCTACTGCAGAGGTGTGCAATTCCAATAGTACTTTTCGTTTGAGTTGGGATTTCTTACATAAATATAAGCGATCTTTGTACCATAGTGAATCATTTTTTCATGTAAATGTATCTGATGCATTGAAATCCTGCAACAACCTTTGAATGAGAGTCCACACGTTTTTCGTCATTCTTCCATTCATCCCTTGCTTCTATTATCTAATTGGGTTGGATAATCGAGATAGCATAGAGAAAGGCCTCAACATCGTCATCCTTTCTTGAGAGTGCAACTGCCACAACATTTTTCTTCCCCTTTTTATAAACGATTTCAAAATCATAACCCAATATCTTGGTTACCCATTTTTGTTGTTCTTCTGAAGATAGTCTTTGTTCCAAGAAGTATTTAAGACTATCATGATCTGTTTTGACCTTGAAGCACCTACCTACTAGGTAAGGACGCCAATTCTTCAATGCATGTAGTATTTCCATCATTTCTTTCTCATAAATGGGTTTGTGTAAGTCCTTTCCCTTGAGTGGTCGACTTTCAAAAGCCAAGGGCCTTCCTTCTTGAATTAGGACAACACCAATTCCACTTCCCGAGGCATCACATTCCACAATAAAGGTTTTTGTGAAGTCTAGAGTGGTCAAGACAAGAGCTTTACACATCACCTCTTTAAGTTGTTCAAAAGCTTTAGTTGCCTCTGGAGTCCATGAAAATGCATCCTTTTTAGTTAGTGTCATTAAAGGTGCTGCTATTCTTCCATAGTTCTGAACAAACTTGTAGTAGTAACCTATCAAACCCCAAAATCCTCTAAGATTCTTCAATGTTTTGGGAATCAGCCAGTCCATCATGGCCATAATCTTGTTAGGTTCTACCTTGACACCTTCATGAGATACAATATGACCCAAATACTCTACCTCATTTACTCCAAAGAAACATTTGGATGGTTTGACATATAGTTGTTGTTCCTTTAGTACTTGTAGCACCTTTTCAACATGTCACACATGATCCTCCCAAGACTTTCTATAGATTAGTATATCATCAAAAAATACTAACACAAAATTTCAAAGGACGGGCTTGAAAATGGAATTCATCAACCCTTGGAATGTGGAAGGTGCATTTGTAAGGCCAAAATGCATGACCAAAAATTCATAATGGCCTTCATGAGTTTAGAATGTTGTTTTGGGCATATCTTCTTCCTTCATTCTGATCTAATGATACCCTGAATGGAGATCCAATTTTGTGAAATAGATTGCTTCATGTAGTTCATATATCAATTCATCAATGACGAGAATAAGAAACTTATATTTAATAGTGATCTTGTTGAGCTCTCTATAATCTAGACACATACGCCATGAGCTATCTTTCTTGAATACAATTACCACTAGTGCAGAGTAAGAATTTTGTCTAGTTCTAATAATTCCAGCCTCAAACATTTCTTCAACCATGCGCTCAATTTCACTCTTCTAGGCATAAGGGTATCTGTATTGCCTGATGTTAAGAGGAACACTCCCAGAAATTAGTTGAATTTCATGATCATGATTTCGAGTGGGTGGAAGACCTTTGGGAATATCTTCAAATACTTTGGAATTCTTATCAATGATCCTTTGGATATCTTGAGGAATATATGGCTTAGATGTTTGAACATATAGTGAGAATAGTTGTGAAATAACTCCTTGATGCCCCTTTTTCAATAATTTTGTCATGCCATTAGAGCTTATCACGTTACCGGGTTTCCCTGTGATACCTCTTAACTCAATTTCTTTTCCTTCCAATGAACATTGCATGAAAAGTTCTTGAAAATTAAAAGCCACTGTTCCTAATGATTGTAACCATTGGATTCCTAATACAACATTTGCACCACCCATGGGTATAGAAATCATTGGACTATTCATTACATATTCCCCCATAGTAAGATTGATCTTATTTCATTTTCGTGAGAAATTGATAGTTCCTCCATCTGCAATCATTACTTGAAACTTTGGCGCTAGATATACAAAGCAATTGAGAGATTTGGCTAATTTATAGTGAATGAAATTATGAGTACTACCAAAATCAATTAGGACTATTACCTTTTTCTTTTTGATGTATCCTTCGATCCTGAGGGTTTGAGGAGTGCTAATTTCAGCCAATGCATTACACAATATCATGGGAGTTAACTCTTCAGATGAAATTGCTTCTACGTTTTCATCTTGAGATGGTTCTTGTTCTTCTTCTTCTTTCTCTTCACAATCTATGTAGAATAATTTGTTCGCACAACACTTATGTCCCTTACTATACTTGCTGTCACAATTAAAGAATAAACCTTTTTCTTTTCTTTCCTCCAATTGTTGAGATGTCAACCTTGTAGGTTGAGGTGTTTTAGAAGGAGCATTGTTCTCTCTATAGATGTTAGGATTGGTTCTTCTAGTAACCATAGCCATATTTTTACTTTCAACATTTCTTGCCACCTTAAATGCATTCTCCAATGATTTGGGTTCCCAAAGGAAAACCTCATGTTGAATGTTATCCTTTAAAGTTCCTATGAATACATCAATCAAGTGCTCATATGGAATATAGGTTACCTTTATATTCAATCTTTGGAAGTTCTCAATGTGCTCGGTAACTGAACCCTTTTGCTTGAGATTTATCAATTGGATAAAGAAGGTATTTCTCCTTGTATCCTCATAGTGTGTTATCATTTATTCTGTGTAAATTGTCCAAGTGATGAGTGATTTGCAAGAACAAATCCATTGATACCATACAAATTTATTAGGTTCTAAATATAAAGAAGTAATTTGTACCTTTTGTGTATGTGGCACATTATGGAGATCAAAGAATTGTTCCATCTGAAGTATTCATGTGATTGGGTCCTTTCCATCAAACTTCCTCATATCAATCTTAGGAATGCGGTTGGTCTTCAAACCAAAGTTGGAGTTTTTCCATTCTTGATTCACCTTCCTTGTGTCCTCATCATGAATTTCATGGGATTCATTTTCACTTTCAGGTGCCTTCTCTGTTACGAATTTTTTCAATACTTCCATGATCTCCCCTTTTAAACCCTCCATCATCTCTTGTAGTTCATCTTTTGTTACTATCTTCTTTTGTAAATCATTTATGTCCCTACGCATTTCTTCACCTTCATCAAGAGTCCTAGTAGGATTGTCTGGAGGATTATTTGGTGTATAAGTTCCCTTTTTGAGTGGCATGTTGGCCAAGTATCACTTTTGAACCTTGATTTTGAGGTAGTTCTGCTAGACAATCTTTCTTTTGTTGTATCTCCCAAGTTTCAGACCTTCTGAGGATGAAAATTTCTTTTATGTAGTTCTATGACATTTATTTTGTGCAATGCCACAGGTCTGATCAAAATTGGATGTGCCAAGTGGAATTTACGGTAACTTCCCCACAACTTTCTGATTTTTGGCCTTTCTAGGAGATCTCACTTGTATAGCGTGCCCCGCAAAAAACAATTGATATAAAATTATGAAACGTGCACCCGAAATACTACAGACTGTCCACGATCCAATGAAACCAGTATCACTCAATTTGGATACTCTAGGAAGAATTTATGATTGTTTCACCTAGAATACCTTCTTGAGACTAGTCAGATACCCTATCTTACACAGGGTGTATCTACAAATTTAATATTACCCAGAAGCTTAAATTTTTACCATAGATACCTTACTATTTTTTGTAAATATCCTCAAGATTTCAGGGTTTGAAATGTTACAAAAAATGTTTTATAGCGAAAATTCCACAATGACTCAGTTACCAATGATTCCAGAACCCTATCTTGTACAGGTTGTATCGCCGAAAGTATAAGGCCTTAGGAGATGAATTTTTAACCCAACATAGCTTGATCCGTCTACTAAATATACTCCAATCCAATCCTTTTGAAACGTTGTAGAAAACAAGTTATAGCAAAAATTCCAAGGTGTCTCAGATGTAGTAGCGAAACCCCAAGACCTTGAGCTCTAATACCATATGTTAAGAACCAAATATCAATATAGCATAGAAAAACCTTAGAAAAAGTAATCAACGCCTTGAAAAATATATAATTTAAGATAATAAGCCTCTTCGATGGGGCAACCTCCTTTTACTCCACTTAAATGTTCAAGTACAAGATGATTCAAAATGAAAATGTCTCCTTGGTATATATAGGAGACTAGGAGGTATAATTACAACTAATGGCCTAAAGCTGACATAAATAATAATACATTACTAATATAATATGCCCCAATTAAGGGGTAATGAGCCAATATTATGGCTTAACACCTTTCAAATTAAAGGACTCATAAATCTCCATATTAAGCCATTCTTCCAAGAAATTACTTATATCTATGAAAGTTCACAAATATCCACTTTAAAAACCATTCTTCCAGAAAATACGTATCTCCTATTTCTGCGATGGAATAGATTTTCTCATACAATATTTCATGTACATGAAGAAAACAAAAATATGGACATATATCAAGTCATTCTTCAAAAATCATTTAAATCTTTCATCTTTGGGATGTATTCATATTACATATAATCAAATTCTCTTTGAAATTATATGTGAGTTAGCTCACATATACTATGTGTGAGCTAGCTCACATATACTATGTGTGTGCTAGCGCACATATACTATGTGTGAGATATATCTCACATATACTATAACATCCTGCTCTTGTGCACTGAGCGAGCTTATTCTTTGAGGACACTTTCTCGCAAGTGATCCGGATTATTATTCTATTAAAACATTTGATTTTGATTATGAGGCATTATGGGTTGATGACATGTTGTTTTTATGCATTGACATAGATAGGTTATATTGACTCAGTTTTACTGAGTGTGTAGGATTTTGGACCTCTAGGATGAAGAGGCATAGATGGAACCCCTTGGACTCCAGATCGAGTTTGGGAGTGAACTATTAGGGTTTGATTGTTTTATATGTGATATTAGTACATCTAATTATATGATATGATTATGGATATATTTTTGACATGATTTTTTGATGATGTAGGATGACGATAGCTTGTCGATCAGACTCACAAGTGGAGTAGAGGGGTCACACATAACTACTAGAGATGTTGGGGGAGAGGTGTGGACAACAACCCTGCCACAACCTACCAACACTCTCGTTGTGGCTCGAACTATAGGTTAACAATTACCTAGTTCGAGAGGACCCACTATTCCATGAGGGAAGACTGCAACAGTCACTCACGATGATTCTAAGGGGCGTGCAATAAGGCAGGGGCCTTATTCCTTAGAGGCGCTTAGTCTCCCACAAGATCACCTGGTGGAGTATTGACTCTAGGGTTTTTTTATGTCTATCAAGTCAGTTAAGAGGTGAGAGGAACCTTTGGAGCACGCGGTGCATCTTGAAGGGCACGTTGCCCAAGAAAAATGGAAAGAGGTGAGTGACACCCTTGGAGCATGTGGTGCATCCTGAAGGGCACGTCACGCAAGAGAAATATAAAGAGGCGAGTGGCACCCTTGGAGCACCTAGTGCGTCTTGATGGGTACGTCGCATGGTTATTTAATACTTGGATAAACCTAGATGGATTTAGGAAAAATAAAGTGTTAAGGAAGATTTAAAACTTTTCCCTTAATAAAATGTCACCCAGCCTAGGAAAATAAAGTCTAGGTCTAAATTTTACTGGTGGTAAAATTTTATCTTTTTATTTAAATATATATATATATATATATATATATAATCGATAATAATGATAATCTTCATTAATCTTGTGACAAGAAGGGGGGTATGCAATTAAATTGATTTATAAAAATCTTTTGGGATAAAACTTAAAAAGGGGAAATAATTGTTTTACTATTATGCTAATTAAAAAAATTTATTATTCATTAAAAAGAAAAAGGGTAAGTTTCTGCACATGCCTTTTTGAGTTTAACTAAAAATAGGAAAGAGATAAATCTAAAATAATTAGGAAACTAGGAAAAACCAGGAAACATAAAAGAAATGGGAAACACTAGAAAAAAAGGAAAGAAAAAGTAGTTAGTCCAACTTAGTAAGGTATCTACCATTTAAGAACTTTCTAATTTAAACTGAACTAGCAAATTAATAATGGGGAAAGTCGTTAAAACCTGTAAGGGAATTTGGGGACACCTAGGAGAGATTCTAGGAGTGAGTCTAGGTGGGTGAGGGAAATAAGGGTAATTAATTAATTAAAGAAATTAGTTTTTGGAGTAATGAAAGGGATGGGTGACACATGTAGAAGGAGGATTATTATGAATTAATTTATTAAACATTAAATAAAATGGGATTTTGGAAAAGTAAGGGACTTTGAAACTCTATATAATGGAGGGAGGAAAATGATGATGGATCTCTTCTGTTTGCATAACGTTACGCTACAAAAATCTCTACTTGAATGAATTAGCTTGTGGGAGATGGGATACCCAACTCAGTGAGGAGTGGTAGCTCGGCCTTGTGAGGTGAGTTGGGAGAAAGCTAATTCTCGGGATAGTGCACATGGCCCCTTTGCGACTCGGGGGGCGAAGGGGGAAGAAGAGTACCCCTAGCGTTGGCTAGGAGGTACCGATGAAGTCTCATTGGTCGACAAACGGGAGTTGCATGAAGAACGCAGGACATCAACTAGGAGTGGGTGATTGGGCAACAGTACATTTCCTTTATTTCTGCGTGGTATAATTTTAGTTTGATTATGATTTCAGTTCTATATGCATGATCAAGTAAAGAATATGATAGTCTTAGCATTCTAGTTGATGACTGAAATCTCCCCACAACCTTAGCTTGATGTTGATTGATTTCCCATGGCCTTCGATCCTTGCACATCTTGACCATCCTGTGGTTGATTGATTGTGATTATTGTGGTTTATTTTGTTTTTCCTTTGTCCCTAGATCATCAGTCCACGCCTGAACAGTCGTCCAGGAGCCTGATCTACGGTTGTCACTTCGACATTAATAAACCTATGGATCTCAATGCCCTACTTTTCTGTGCATGGATGATGAGCGAAGGATATTCCCGTCAGCCATCCACCTCTATTGTTGTCCTTGGTTGATTGTTGTCTCGCGCCTTCTAGAAAAAAGTACCTCTGCATATGGATTTCCTCACGTTCTTGTTGGTTTATCTCTGCGCTTGTTTATGTTCTTTTCACCTTAAGGGCTTCACCATGGATTTTCACTATGCTTGGGATGATAGAATATTTGCGATAATTTTAAAGACCTTCCCAATGGATCTTTGCATTCCTTTTTCTTGTCTCCATTTTTCCCCTTGGTTACTTCAACAATTTCTTATTATTTAATGATAGGAAAAATGTAATTCCCTTATGTTGTGTTGTCACAATGATTTGTTTATTATTTAATGACAGGAAAAACATAATTCCCCTCTGGTGTGATGGCACTTCACATTTCTTGTTATTTAATGACAGGAAAAACGTAATACCCTTCTGGTGTGATGGTACAATGTTTTGTTTATCATTTAATGAAAAAAAATAGGTAATTTCCTTCGAGTGCATTTTACACAACGACTTTTCCGTCTAAAAATGTGACTGAGTTGTTGTTGAATGCCCACGATTTTTCCATCTAAAAAATTGACTGAGTTGTTGTTGAATGTCCACGATTTTAATTTCGTGCTAATTACAACGAATCTCTTGGTTTTAAATACAATGATACCGACAATTATTTTTATAGCGATTTTCCTGTGTGTCAATCCAACGATTCCCTTGTTTTCCTAGTTGACTGTGATTTCTTTTTCCAAATCTCTTGCCAATAAATCTTAGCGCTCGATTGTTTTGGATATTAGCTCCCTTGTGTTGATGTAACACTTAGTGCTTGGGAGGAATTAAATATTATGACTTCTTTGAAAGATATTTGCATGGGTGCATGGGCTGATTATTAGAATGCCAACAAATTCATTCCATGCTATAGTTTATTCCTGCTGTAAGCGATTTTATTAATACAATGAAAACGAATTCATTCCCTGCTGCAAACATTTTTAATAATAGAATGCCAATGAATTTATTTTTCGCTGCAATTTATTCATGTACGCTTTCTCTCATTGGAAGATCAGAACCCCACCTTTTATAAACCGTAATAACCATTTCGAACTATAGAACCACCCGAATTTTTTTGTAACAACAACACCTTCTGGATTGGTTGGGCCTAGTCATTCATTTCCAGACGAATTATTTCCCTTATTCACCCAGGCTTCATTTCTTGGATCGAAAAACATGTGGATCTTCCAAGACATCACACAGAGATTGGAAATGCGTGCTCAACCTCATTAATTCATTCTAAATGATCTAATAGGCGCAAGGGTACCTACCAACAGAGCTCTTGAACCCTTATTTGCGTACCAAGATCTCTAGTTAGTCGAACGTTTGAGCACCAAAAAAAGATGATATCTAAGTTCCTTATCTGTGTACCAAGACCCCCATAGTTATCTCTACAATTGAAAACAAAACAAAAATGTTATCTAGTTGATTTCTGAGTTTCTCTTCTTGTTGGTCAAACCAAGTCATGTTTTACATCAAATGAATTTATTGTACTTTTATTTATTAATAAATTTCCCTTTTAATGAATGGATGGAAGGAGCTACTACAATAATTTGAACAATGGAAGCATCAAGTTTCCTGCCAATTTTCTCCTTTCACACCACTAGGTATTACCACTAACCAGATGCTACTAAGCATGTACGCACAAATCGTTTTAGACTGCCTCCATCGATTTCCCTACGAATCTCTTTACCATAGATATGATTCCCTTGGTTGAGACACCAGTTCATTATGGAAACACTTGGAATCTAAATGAATGTTGAGGCAACCTCACATGGATGGGTGTTGTAGTCATTAAAAACATTGAGTGGGTAATTGATGTTAGTATATTTCCATTCCATTATAATCAAAAGTTGGAAAACATTTAAGAGCTAACGGGTGTTTTTATAATTATTTATACTTAGTTGGGGATCAATGATCCAAATTTACATTCTTAAATACCTTAGTTGATAGTAAAAATGTTGAAAATATTTTAGGTATGTGGTGTTTTCTTAATTACATTTGAATAAATGCAATTTTCATTATTATAATTTCTATCTTTGAAGATAAGAATTTCATCCTTGAATTACTAGATTTCCATGTTATGGAATCAGTTGCATATTAAGGAAACTTGTATTTGGTCTTGGTGTATGGGTTGAAGTTGAGCAAGTTGACATTATTAATTAATATTATATCACGATTGATCGTCATTTACTTATTAGATTGCAAGACTTGTTTAATGATAAAATTGTGATTTAATGTGTTTAAAGACTTATGTCATAATGGAGGAATTTACATGATTGTTTTAATACTCGTGTGGTTCTTATCTAACACTATGTAATATCCTCGTACCTGTTACACTTAATTATTTCTGAAATTTGGTTAAGTAAAGTAGATTACTCCTTGCACATCCATGAAATTGATATATGCATTGATATGTGTATGGTGTTGCTATCCATTATGTGGTGATGTTTAAATTCCTAAAGCTAAAAAAAAAATTTCGTTGACAGTCATAACGATGGGGACGTTACATATGGTATCAGAGTGGGTTCAACCATGCGACTGTGGATCGCCGAGCTTTCCAGTGCAGTAAACCCATGAGTATTAACCATTGTGTTAATTAAAAACCTTAATGTGTCCATGTGGTGATCGCATTTAGAGGACGCCTCGGAGGTTCAAAACGTGGTGCCGTGGAAGGAGGTGCGACACGTTGTGCTTCACACTTCACGATTACGACCTCCAACATGAAGGGACGCATGGTGGCCTTTCAACTGAAGGGGAGTGCTCTTGTATGGTCGAAGACACTCCTACCACTTTTGAACATGGTCGTCAATGACGTGGCATGGGAATTGTTCAAGGAATGGTTCCAGGAGAGGTATCTTTCTGAGGAATTCATTGGGCGTCAACTCAACGAGTTCAAGACCTTACGACAAGGTAGCTTCACGGTGCCCATGTACGAGGCCCATTTTTTGAGCTGCTTCGGTATGCTCTGCACCCTTACCAAGAAACTTAAGGTCAACAATTTTGTGTTGGCCTTAGCATTAGAATTCAGCTTCTACTTTGGTTATCAGGATTACTAGACCAAAAAAAGTACGTTGGGATGTGGGCAGCCACATTTCCAACGCGACTGCCCAGTGAAGAGGACTAGAGCATCTGGATGAGTCAGACACACTACCATAGGATAGTTGGGCAAGGCCCATTAGATTCATGCAATGGTGAATGACCACCAGGCAGAGCACCAGTCAACTGTGCTCGAGACGTCATGTACCATCACTGACCAGGCACTTAGTATTTTGATTGATCCTAGTGCTACCAAGAGTTTCCATTCTGGTGCAATGCTAAAAATGATTAAGGTAAGGATAGTCGAATAGGACGCGTTTATCTTTGTAGATATGGCTTCATGAGACAAAAAAAAGGTTAGAGGAAGGGTTATGGGTTGTACCTATAACCTAGGAGAGTTTGTCACCAGGGCCAACCTATACGTCATGATCTTCGGATCTTATGAAGTCGCGATCGGTATGGACTGGTTGGAATCGCATGAGGAAATACTCAATTGTAAGACAAACGATTGAGCTTGGTCAATGATGAGGGACAAATATGTGTGATTGTAGGTTAGAACCAAGGAGTTTCCCTGAGGTTCATCTCTTCCTTGTAGCTATGGAAGAGCTTGCGCAAGGGGTGCAACATTTATGTGATCCTTGCATTGAATGAGGAGGGAGAAGTGGAAGGTATAAAACACTGATTTTGTAGACGTATTTCTGGAGGAGTTACCTGGGATTCCATTGGAGAGGGAATTGGATTTTACTATAGACCTAAAAATAGGGACTAAACCGATAGCTAGAATTCCTTATCAGATGTCGACCCTGAAGTTACAGGAGTTGAGAATGCAATTGAAAGAATTGTTGGACCTAGGATTGGTATGTCCAAGTGTGTCACCATGGGGTGTGCCTTTTATTTTCATACAAAATAAGGATGGGTCGTGGAGGCTCTGCATTGACTACCACCAATTGAACAAGGCAATGATCAAGAGTCAGTATCCATTGACGAGGATAGATCATTTGTTTGATCAAATGAAGGGTGTGACGGTGTTCTCAAAGATTGATTTGCAATTAGGGTATCACCAGTTACTGATCAAGGAGGATGATGTCCCTAAGACCACCTTTAAGACAAGGTTTGAACATTATGAGTTTACTTTTTTACCATTGGGTCTGACAAACTCCCTAGGGGTATTCATGAGTTTGATGAATGGAGTGTTCTACGAGCACTTGGACAAGTTCGTCCAAGTATTCATTGACTATATTTTGATTTATTCTCAGATTAAGGAGGAGCATGATGAGTACTTTTGCTTGGCACTATAGTGTCTGCGAAAGAACAAATTGTATGGGAATCTATCCAAATGATCATTTTATCAATCAAGGATTCACTACTTAGGGCATGTCATCTCCGGCGAAGGTATCGTTGTGGATCCAACAAAGGTCGAGTCTATTATGGAATGTCCAGCACCAACGAATGTACCAGAAGTGCGTAGCTTCATGAGCTTAGCAGGATACTATTGATGGTTCGTCGAGGGATTTTCAAAGATAGCAAGTCTGATCATGGAATTGAAAAAGAAGAACAAGAATTTTGTTTGGACTGAGAAATGTGCGGAAGGATTTCAGAGGCTCAAGGAGTTGTTGACAACAACACCGATCCTAAAGGTCCCTAACATGGACACAGACTTCTTGGTATGCAATGACGCATCCAAGGACGGCTTAGACAGATTCTTGATGCAAGACAATCGAGTTATCGCTTACATATCGAGGAAACTGAGAAGGCATGAGGAGAATYATGCGACGCATGATTTGGAGTTGTTAGCCATTTTTTATGCCTTGAAGGTTTGGAGACACTACCTTGTTGGATGGAAATTTGAACTAAAGACGGACCACTATGGACTACAACACATCTTTACGCAAAGAGACCTAAACACACGACAACGACGTTGGTTGGAATTGCTTAGCGAGTAYGACTTCAAGATTACTTACATAAAAGGAACAGTGAACCAAGTGGCAGATGGATTGAGTTAGAGAACACAGATCTTTTCAGTGTTGCCTCTTCAGACGAATCTACGTGAAAATATTCTAACTTTACTGCGTGACGATGACTGGTACAAAGAGGTCGAGGGTTTTATCGAACAAAACACAATTATGGTACCAATATTTGAAGGATTTACATTTGACGACGATGAATTATTGAGTTTTAATGGATTTACATACCACCAAATGACAATTTGAGGAGCTTGATCCTAAGAAAGGCTCATAGAGCAGTTTACATGGCTCACCCGGGAGTCATGAAGATGAGGGTAGACCTTAAACCCTTATTCTTCTGGAAGGGATTGAAGGCAGACATAGTCAACTATGTGGCCAGATGTCTAGAATGTTAGCAGGTAAAGGATGAACATAGACACCAAACAAGATTGCTATAGCCACACACTATTCCAGAATCGAAATGGGAGGTTATTTCGATGGATTTTATTATTGGATTTCCACTGACGGCAAGGAGACATGACTCAATTTTCGTAGTAGTAGACACTCTGATGAAGAGTGATCACTTTATTCCTGTGCATATGATGTATCAGGCACCTAACATAGCTATAGTTTTCATCAGTGAGATTGTGAGGCTGCATGGCGTTCCTAACAAGATTATATTCGATTGAGCATCGATGTTTACTGGACGATTTTGGACTAGTTTCCAAGAGGCCTTGGGAACCCAACTTAACTTCAATACTCCGTATCACCCAGAGACTGATGAATGAACCAAGGCCTTGGAGGACGTGTTATGCATGTAGGTGATGGACCAACAAAAGCGTTGGGAAGAATCCTTGTCAGATTCCTTGAGGCATATGAACGATGTTTTTCACGTACCTGTTTTGAGATATTATATTAGTGATCCTAAATATGTTATTGACATGAGTTCCTTGCAGGTATCGGACAAGGGGGCGCTCACGGCTGAGACGATCTGCTTCTTGGATCATCTCATTTGACAACTACGACATCGAACAGTAGATCAGGTCAAGGTCTAGTGGGATAACTATAGTCCGCACTTGGCGACCTGGG
Organism: Picea mariana; assembly: GCA_032191745.1. NCBI lineage: Eukaryota > Viridiplantae > Streptophyta > Pinopsida > Pinales > Pinaceae > Picea > Picea mariana. The sequence goes on along the minus strand of JASDQU010738368.1, from coordinate 42,790 downwards.
AGGACACATATGATATGCGCCAATAGTTTCCATTTTTTTTTGATAAATAGACTTATGATACTGTGATACACATTATTTCAGCACTTATACTATGAAAATTCGAGACGAATTTTAGACCCACGGGGGGTGTATGTAACATCCCGCTCTTGCGCACTGAGCGATCTTATTCTTTGAGGACACTAGCTCACAAGTGATCCGAATTATTATCCTATTAAAACATTTGATTTTGATTATGAGGAATTATGGGTTGATGACACGTTGTTTTGCTTCATTGACATAGACATGTGCTATTGACTCGATTTGGCTGAGTGTGTAGGATTTCATACCTCGAGGATGTAGAGACATTGATGGAACCCCTTGGACTCCGGCTCGAGTCGGGGAGTGAACTATTGGGGTTTGATTGTTTTATATGTGATATTAGTACATCTGATTAGATGATATAATTATGGACATATTTTTGACATGATTCATTGATGATGCAGGCTGACGATAGAATTCTGACAAGACTAACATTTGGAGTAGAGGGGTCATGCATGACTACCAAATATTTTGAGGGAGAGGTGTGGACAACAACCCTGCCACAATCTACTCGCACTCCCGCCATGCCTCGAACTGTAGGTTAATGATTACCTAGTTCGAGAGGACCCACAATGTCGTGAGGGCAGACTGTGATAGTCGCTCACAATGATTCTAAGGGGCACGCAATAAGGCATGGGCCTTATTCCTTAGAGGCCCTTAGTCTCCCACAAGATCACCTGTCGAAGAATTGACTCCAGGAGTTTTTGATGTCTACCAAGTCAGTCAAGAGGTGAGTGGAATCCTTGGAGCACGTGGTGCTTCCTGAAGGGCATGTCAGGGAAGAAAAATGGAAAGAGGCAAGTGGCACTCTTAGAGCACATGGTGCGTCCTGAAGGGAAGATCGCGCAAGAGAAACATAAAGAGGTGAGTAGCACCCTTGGAGCACCTAGTGCATCCTGAAGGGCACGTCGCGTGGTTATTTAATACTTTGAGAAACCTAGATGGCTTTAGGAAGAATAAATTGTTAAGAAATATTTAAAACTTTTCCCCTAATAAAATGTCGGCCAACCTAGGAAAATAAAGTCTAGGTCTAAATTTTACTGGTGGTAAAATTTTATCTTTTTATTTAATATATATATATATATATATATATATATATATATATATATATATATAATATTCATTAATCTTGTGACAAGAAGGGGGGTACACAATTAAATCGATTTATAAAAATCTTTTGGGATAAAACTTAAAAAGGGGAAATAATTGTTTCACTATTATAGGAATTAAAAAAAAATGTTATTCACTAAATAGAAAAAGGGTAAGTTTATGCACATGGATTTTTGAGTTTAATTAAAAAGGGGAAAGAGGGAAATCTAAAATAATAGGAAACTAGGAAAAAGAGGGAAACATAAAAGAAAGGGGAAACACTAGAAAAAAAGGAAAGAAAAAGGAGTTAGTCCAATGTAGTAAGGTATCTACCATTTAAGAACTTTTTAATTTAAACTGAATTAGCAAATTAATAATGGGGAAAGTCATTAAAAACTGTAAGGGAATTTGGGGACACCTAGGAGCGATTCTAGGAGTGACTCTAGGTGGGTGAGAGAAATAAGGTTAATTAATTAATTAAAGAAATTAGTTTTTGGAGTAATGAAAGGGATGGGTGACACATGTACGAGTTGGATTATTATGAATTAATTTATTGAACATTAAATAAAATGGGATTTTTGGAAAGTAAGGGACTTCGAAACTCTATATAATGGAGGGAGGAAAATGATGATGGATCTCTTCTATTTGCATAACATTACGATGCAAAAATATCTACTTGACTGACTTATCTTGTGGGAGTTGGGATACCCATCTCGATCAGGAGTGGTAGCTCGACCTTGCGAGGCAAGATGGGAGCTAGATGATTCTCTGGATAGTGTGCATGGCCCCTTTGCAGCTTGGGGGGATAAGGGGGAAGAAGCGTACCCCTATCATTGGCTGGGAGGTACTAGTGAAGTCTAATCAGTCAACAAGCAGGAGTTGCACGAAGTG
>JASDQU010738368.1:9066-31463 GCA_032191745.1 Picea mariana | reverse complement strand
TTTTAAGAAAAATTAAAGTACAAAATTCAAACTTAAATGCACAAATACAATCTAAAATATAATTTTTCTACATCAAAAAGTCCATTATTATTCATAACTAACCTTTGGATTTCCAAACTAAATGTCTAAGTATTCAATTGAACAGGGACTATATGTACATGGACAGGGTTGTATTTGAAATCAACCTTAAGAAGAGGTTGACAGGGTCAAATATGGCCCTGTCCATGTACAGGGAGAGGCCCAAATTCGGGTCCATACCTATACTTGGACAGGGTCGTTTTGTTGGCAGTATAAACCATCTAAGTGGCACCCTCAAACTGGAAAAGAACAGTCTGAATGAGGGGAAAAGGACAAGGGTAGGCCCGAATTCAGGCCCATCTCTATACATGGACAGGGCCATATTCGGCCTTGTCCATGTACAGGGATAGGCCTGAATTCAGGTCGGTCCCTGTACATGGCCAAGGCCATATTTGGCCATGTCCATGTACAAGAACAAGCTCAAATTTGATTCTATCCCTGTACATGGATAGGACCAAATATGGACCAATCCATGTATAGGGAAAGGCTCGAATTCTATCCCATCCTTGTACATGGACATGGATGAATTCGGGTCAGTCCTATACATGGACAGGGTCAAATTTGGGCCAGTCCTTGTACATGGACAGGGCCATATTTGGCACAATCCATGTACAGGGATAGGCCTGAATTCATGCGTGTCCCTATACATGGACATGGCCATATTCGGTCATGTCCATGTACAGGGACAAGCCCGAATTTGCGCTTGTCCCTGTACATGGACATGGACGAATACGACCCTGTCAACAATCTATACATAAATTTAAAATCTAAATTGTAACTAACAATTTGAAAATCTGAAATCTCAATTTTAACTAAAAAATTAGTTAACTAACAATTTCAAATAGAATTTGCATAGAAGATAAGCATTATTGTTTCGTATAAAGGGTGGTATAGGAGTTATGTATACTAATATTTAAAATAAGGATATGATAGAACTATTCCCATATGTTGTGATTCTTTGTACACTATAACTATAGTAAGCATGTTCATTAAGCTAATGACTTGTGTGATACTACTCTTTTTAACACTTAGCACGGGTCCTGTCCATGTATAGGGATAGCATGGACATGGCCTAATACGACTCTGTCAACAATCTATACATAAATTCAAAATCTAAATTGTAACTAACAATTTGAAAATCTAAAATCTAAATTTTAACTAACAATTTGAAAATCTAAAATCTAAATTTTAACTAACAATTTAGATAGCTAACAATTTTAACTAACAATTTCAAATTAAATTTACATAGAGGATAAGCATTATTGTTTCATATAAAGGGTGGTATAATATTTATGCATACTAATATTTAAAATAAACATGGGATAAAAACGTTCCCATATGTTGTGATTCTCTATACACTATAACTATAGTAAGCATGTTCATTAAGTCAATGACTTGTGTGATACTACTATGTTCAACAATCAGCACTGACCCTGTCCATGTATAGGTACATGCTCGAATTCAGGCATATCCCTTTACATGGAAAGGGCCAAATACGACCCTGTCAACAATCTATACATAAATTTAAAATCTAAATTGTAACTAACAATTTGAAAATCTAAAATCTGAAATTTAACTAACAATTTAGTTAACTAACAATTTCAAATTAAATTTGCATAGAGGATAAGCATTATTGTTTCGTATAAAGGGTGTTATAAGATTTATGTATACTAATATTTAAAATAAGCATAGGATAGAATTGTCCCCATATGTTGTGATTCTCTGTACACTATAACTATAGTAAGCATGTTCATTAAGAAAATGACTTGTGTGATACTACTCTGTTCAACACTCAACACCGGCCCTGTCCCTGTACATGGACAGGGCCGAATACGGCCCTGTCAACAATCTATACATAAATTTAAAATCTAAATTGTAACTAACAATTTGAAAATATGAAATCTAAATTTTAACTAACAATTTAGTTAACTAACAATTTCAAATTAAATTTACATACAAGATAAGCATTACTTTTTCGTATAAAGGGTGGTATAAGAGTTATGTATACTAATATTTAAAATAAGCATAGGATAGAACTGTTCCCATATGTTGTGATTCTTTGTACATTATAGGTATATTAATCATGTTCATTAAGCTAATGAGTTGTGTGATACTACTATGTTCAACACTAACCATGGGCCCTATCCATGTACATGGGAAGGGCCATATTGGTGTAAATAAGTGATACATAGTGTGTGTGGATTAGTAAGTTTGTTCCCAACGAAATGGTGTAGTTAGTACAGAAAGATAATATTTTTGTTAGTGAGTGAGATTGTCTATTGAATGTAGGAGGCGCATTGGAGTGGAAAAGATGTGAAAAATAGGGGGGTTCTGTTAATCTCAAGCCTTAGTAGGTGACATGTGAAGGTAAAAAGGAAAGTGTTGAAAACTAGAATGAGGGGTTGTATCAAGGTGTAAGGGTAGGAAAGTCTGGGTTGTTCTTGTTGTTGATTGGCTAGTATATCTAAATATAACGGTTAGATGTGTTTCCTAGAGATAAATAAGCAAGGTGGTGTCTAGAAAAAAGTAAGTAAGGTAGGTTAGGACACTAAAATCTATGTTTACTGAAGATGTGGGCCTGTTCCTGTACATGGGCAGGGACATATTTGGCCTTGTCCATGTACAGGGACATGCCCAAATTTGGCCATGTCCATGTCCATCGACAGGGCCAAATATGGCCCTGTCAGCAATCTATACATAAATTTAAAAACTAAATTGTAACTAACAATTTTTAAATTTAAAATCTAAATTTTAACTAACAATTTTAAAATTTAAAATCTAAATTTTAACTAACAATTTAGTTAACTAACAAATTAAAATTAAACTTACTACTCTAATTGTACCTGAACCGAACTCCCGTAGCACCAATGTCCGCCTGACCGCCCGTCCACGGAAACAAAGTGCAATACTATCGTGAACACCAAACACAGAGCACTATCAACTAACAAACAAACATAGTGTTATCATTAACACCAAACACAGGGCGCTATCGCGAACAAACATATCGCTATCGCGAACACCAAACACAGAGCGTTATCAACTAACAAAAAGAGCGCTATCAAAAAACAAACATAGCGTTATCACGAACACCAAATACATAGTGTTATCACAGAGCGCTATCAACTAACAAACAAATCGGGAAAATTGTGGCAGGTGCGATGTGCGGGTAATATATAAACATTTTTTCGGTCGAAAGGTTCTTTAGGCTGGAATATTTTGTCAGTTAAAATATCTTTTAGCCGAAAAATGTTACTGGATGAAAAAAGATCCTTCCGGCTAAAATTGTACGCGAAAATCGACGGCGTCGTCACGATACCGTTCGATTTGATGTTCAAAGGTTCAGCCGAAACATATTTCGGCCGAAAAAATAGGCCTTTCGACCAAAATAAATATTAGTTCGACTGAAAAAAGGTCTCTATTAATTTTGGAGACCCGATTCTCACAAAAGTGTTACCCACCTTTGTGATTTTACCCCTTCTTCATCTAAAAGAGGCAACTTTGTTTGTATATGGACAGTAGGACCTAGTTTTTTCTTCAAACAAGAAACATGATAGGGTCCAAATCTCTTTTGAATTTGATAGGGTCCATAAAACTTAGGAGCCAGTTTTTGTTTCTTGTAATTTTTAAGAGAACTCTTCTTGCAAGGCTACAGTCGAACAAATACCCAATCGCTCATCGTAAATTCTCTATTGGTTCTTCTTCTATCATCTTGTTATTTCATTTGGTTCCTTGTTTTCTCGAGGTGAGATATTAGAGTGTGTAGAACTTCATCCGACACGGATATATAGTCCTTCATTGTAGGAACCTTAGAATTTTCAACATACTGCTTAATAGAGGGAGGCGGATAACCATACAATGCTTCAAAAGAGGACATTTTTGTTGAGGTATGATATGTACTATTATACCACCATTCTGTGATATGTAGCCAATTGATCCATTATGTCTGACAATCATTCACAAAATTCCTTAGATACCCTTTGAGTCCTTTATTAACCACTTCAGCCTGGCCATATGTTTGGGGATGGTATGAAGTACTCATGGTTAAGGATGTCCCCACATGACATAATAGTTCCTTCCAAAAATTTCTAGTAAACTTGTGATCCCTATCGCTTACAATGACTTTGGGAAATCCATGAAGTTTAAAATTATTTTTAACATAGCTATCAGTGACTTGGATAACCTTGGTCTTTGAAGACATCCTGACAAAGTGGGAATATTTGGTTAATCAGTCGATGATGACAAATATATCGTATTTTGCTTCATAGGTAGGAAGACCAGTAATAAATTCCATATATTTCAGACCACTTTTGGGTTGGGATATGAAGGGGTTGTAGAAGACCTGGAGGAGAAATAGTTTCAAACTTTTGTCATTGACATGTGTCACGTTAGGCCACATATTTTTGAATGTCGGATCGCATACCTTTCCAGAAGAAGGAATGGTGTATATTGTAGTAAGTTTTGGAAAACCCCACATGGCATGTTGATGAAGAATCATGATTTTCTTTCAAAACTTGGAGTTTGAACTTGGAAGAGTTGGGAAAAAATATCTGTTGTTTGTACCACAGTGTGTCATTCTCCCAAGTGAATTTAGGGTTTGTAGTTGGGTTGCTTTCAACTTCTTCTATTAGCCTTCTTATTTCTAGATTTTTGATATACTCATTTTTTTATTTCTTACATTAATTTTTTCTTCATCATCAAAAATATGGTAATACCTAAAGTATTTCTCAATTTTATTTACCCATCTTGTTGCTTCTCTTGCATATGATCCATCAAATTATGGAACAATAATCTTCGCCTTGGGCATGCCATTATATAATTTCCCCATGTTATGAGAGTAATGTGATTGATGAGGCCCCCACTGTGAAGTTGAGTTACATGGGATTCTAATCCCATTTGTGATTGATTCAAGCTCTAATCTCATGTCATGGTAGTTTTTGTTGCATTCCACTATTTCTTTGTTTAGTTTACCAATTTTGACATCGAACGAAGTACTTACTTGATTTATAAGGCATGCGTAAAACTCTTTAGAGTTTTTTCTTAACTCCATCGGGGGTAAGTGTTGTCCTCTATCTTTTTCTCGTGTTCTCCCAACTTTCTCCTCGTGCTGCTCATGTCGAGGTTTTATTTTAATATATATTTAATATTTTAATATTAATGTATATTTTAATATTAATATTTAATATGGTAATGGAGAATTAGGGTTTGGATGAGGACGAAGTTTAAAATCATGGAGATGGTTAAATTGGGGGCGAAGAGGGTCGAGGTCGAATGGAAGCAAAGAGGAGGGGGGAGAATGGAAGCGAAGAGGATGAGAGTGGGAGATCGTGATGTTGGTTGCATGGGGTGAATGGGAAAGAAGAGAAGTGGGTAAAATGGCAGTGAATAAGGAGGTCAAGAGAATGGGGGTAGAAGAGGGTGGAGGTCGAACAACAACGAAGAGGAGGGGGGAGAATGGAATTTAAGAGAAGGAGAGTGGGAGGTCATGATGCTGGTTGCATGGGGTGAATGGCAGTGAAGAGGAGTGGGGTGAATGGAAGCGATTAAGGAGGTCTTGATGTTGGTTTCAAAATAAAAATGAGAGTGGGAGGAGTGGGAAAGGATCTGCAGGGAGAGGAGGGAAAAAATGTTGGATTTAGATGGTGGATGGTGCCAAGGGGAATGAGGGGGATGAAGTAGTGAATTTCAAGAATGGAGGAATGTGAAAAGAAAAAGGAAATGACAGTGAAGAGGGAGAGGGCCGAGAAATGGTGGATGCGTGGGAGTGGGAGAGGGGGATGTGAAATGGTGGATGCGTGGGAGAGGGAATGAGTGGAAGAATGAGTGCGTGGGAGTGGAGGATGCGAAGAAAAATAAGCGCTCTGATACCAACTAGAAGATGAAATCCAAATACAACAATAAATGTATTTTATAACATATAATATTCTTTTCTCAATGGTTTATTGGGTATACAAAATGAGTTATATATACATGTAATTGGGTAAAGTGACATCTCTTCGATATTTATATATACAAAATCATGCTTCAATATTTATTATTTTTAATTTATGTCTTTTTACATTATTTAACTTAATTATTTATTTTGTATTTCGTGATTAGGTACAACACTAGTGTGTTGCTTACATAAAGGAAGAAATTGCATAGCCATTGAAAGTGATCCACTACAATGTGGTTTTATTCAACAAATAATTAATGTTATTCCAACTCTTCTAGATGAAATGCAATAAGATGGTTTGAGAAAAGGATATTGAATGAATCAAATGTTGCAAAAATGTCAAAGGAACCTCAAATACCATTAGGAGTATTGATTGAAAAGGATCACTTTGGAGAAGTTGTGGATATCAAAGACCATGGAAGAGCAAAATGACACCATGGAAGCACAAAATGATGTCCAAGAAGATGATAATATGTTTGTTGAGAATGATGAATTTGGGATATATGTTATTGCTGATTAGTTTTAATATGTCCTTGAAAATGATGCTCAATTTTGCAAATTTTTAATGAGCTATAACTGTAATGTTTTGACTTTCATATTTTAAAATAAGAATGAATATGTATCTATTGTTGTTTTATGATGAATATTTTTTATTATTTTATTTTTACTTTTATTTGTATGTGAATCACTATACTAGGGAAAATGACATGAAATGTTGTCATTTTTTTACTGAAAATGTATAAAAATATGGAAAAAAAAATGTTAATTTTTTAAGAAAAAATCAAATTTTTTGTTCAATTATGGCCATAAAATTGCTTTATTTGACATGTTATTTTAAACGGATGGGTAGAAAAATATATAGGTTTTTATTTTATATGGCTTTAAAATGTATTTGTTTTTCTAAATATGTAAAAGTAGTGTTATTTAACTACAATTGTTTTCTATGTATTGAAGTAAACGTAAACATTGTGTTAAAAATGATATTTTCCACTATATTTAAAAAGTATGGAACCATAAATTAATTAAGGAGACACAATTATATGAAAAATATTAATTACAAAACAGTAAATGGTATACAACATTTTTAACATTGAAAGAAGTATGGAAAAATGATAAAAACACAATTGAATTTTTTTTTTTAGAAAAAAATTGAAAATAGATGAAAAAATAAGCATTTAAAAAAATAATGTGGATACGTTATGGATAAGAAGATTTAAAATATATATAAAAAAAGACCTAAAAAGGGAGGGGGGTGTTATCGGTATCACAAATTTTCAAATTGAGGTAAAAAATGTGACCCCACAAAAAACGAGAACTCTGTAGATTTCTCGTTAAGTTGGTAACTATGTTAAACGCAGAAAGAAATATTACCGAACAAAGAAACCCAAGGAAAGGAAGGGTGAAATAGAGATGAAAGATAGGAATACAAAAGTAGATAGTCAACAAATTTTAGATGAAGATAATATGACATTGGACATGGAACAAGAAGAACTAGAAATAAATCTTCCAATACTAATAGATAAGCATGGGGAGTAGCACGTCAATAACCTATTGGAACAAAAAGACATGGTGAAGGGGAAGGGAAAGGTGGATAAAACATATAACCTGACCTCCTCATTTGGATTAGGGATCACGGACACCCTATTGAAGAATTCAAAGAAATTGGGATCTGAGGAACATAAGTGAGGGAGGAAATCTTCCAAGAAAAAACTAGAGGAAACAAGGGCCCTATTGGTTGACTTTCGGAAAACCATCAATCTCTCAGAGAAATATTTTACCTCTCAACCCCAATTTTGAAATGAATATCATATTATGCAATATACAAGGTCTCAATGCTCCTTCTAAGCACAAGCTTCTAAGGAAAAGGATGAACCAATAAAAACTAGGTATTATTACTCTACAAGAAACAAATTTTGATGTGGACACTATGAACTGAATAGCTTAGAAAATTTTCAAAATAATTGAAGTATCCATGGTAACTATAAAAGGAGATTTTGATGGTCTATCTCTCCCGTGGGACCCAAATTTGATCACTCTATAAGTCACAATAGAAACACCAAGAATAATATCAACTAGATAAAAAATGCTAGGAACAATTGAACAAGGATCCATAACTAATGTGTATTCCCCCATTACTCCATCTATGAAGCGATCCTTCCTCAAATGCATTATATTACTAGGAATGACAATCCAAGATTACGCATTGATAATATTGGGAAATTTTAACATGATTACCTCCCTGTAAGAGGAGAAAGGAGACATTAGGAGACTCGAGGAAGATAATGAAACCTTGAAGGATATAATAGATAGGTTGATTTTGATTGGAATCCATACAAGAAATGGTACCCACACCTAGAGTAATAAATGAGGGGATCTCACCAGATCGTGGTCCTCCTCGACTGCTTCCTAGTTTCAGAATCCATGTTTCAAAATTGGAGATCCATGACTATTGAAATTATGCCATCCTCTAGATTGGACAACTGGCCTATACTCCTCATATGGAAAAGAAATCGAATACCACAAACCAAGCCCTTTTAATTTGGAAATTTTTTGTTGGAACACCATGAATTTATGCAAAATATGAAGGTGTGGTGGCAAGAAGAAGATGTATATGGCACTAAAATGTATTAGTTTCAATTGAAACCAAATTACAACATATCTCAAATAAAATTAGTGTGCAACAAAAGGGTCTTTGAGAAAAAAAAATTAGGCTAAGAAGCAATTGGAAAAAAAATGGAATAGGTGCAATAAATTGTCATCATCAAAGCATGATCAAAATAATTATCATACATTGAGAATCAACTACGACAGGAATAAGTAAGAGAGATAAACAAGATTAAACATCATGGAATCAAAAGTCATGGATTCATCGGCTCAAACAAGGGGATAGGAATATCATATATTTTCACAACTCAATACATGCACAAAAGAATTAGAAGAAACAAAAGAAATGGTCAACAATCTAAAGACTCAACTTGAAGAAGATAAGGAAAGTGAAGAGACCCTGAAGAGCCAGTTGACTAAAAAGGAAGAATTGTGCCACACGCTGGAATTGTATGTCATCAACCTTAAAAGGAATCGGCTAGAAAATAAGGAATAAATCAAAAGATTAAAGACTAAAGTTGTTGATCTAACAAAATAAATAGAAGAGTTGAGGACATTTGACAAAACCAATAAATGCACAGAATTATTGGATGAGAAAGCATAAATAGTCATCAGTCTAAAGACTCAAGTTGAAGAAGCTAAGGAAATAGAAGAAGAATTGAAGATCCAGTTGACTAAAAAGGAAGAAACATGTCACATGTTGGAATTAGAAGTTATCAACCTCAAAAAGAAGAATGAAAAGCCAAAATAAATTGTCAAATTCCAGAATAGATCAGTCATCCTGGATAAGATCTAGAACATTCAAATACAAACCGATGACAAAACTGGTCTTGGGTACAATAAGAAAGAAGAAGGTGGCAAGTGGAACACCATTCACATGTTATCTTTTTAGATCAGGAGGTACTTCACATATGTTTCTTGTATGTGGAAGTTACCTTTTACCTACACTACTAGACACTTGACTTTGTAATGGGTTTTTATAAAGTTGTGATAAAGTGGTTCTTTTATTAAAGTGACTTTTTTAATAAAGTGTACCTTCTAATATTAAAGTGACTTTTTTAATAAAGTGTACCTTCTAATATTAAAGTGACTTTATTTCATAAAGTGCACTTATGTTATAAAGTGAAAATGCACTTTAATATTTTAAAGTGATTTATTTTGGAAGGAATGACTCATGACCCTTGATGTTGTAAAGGCAATATTATATCTTGGCCATTAGATCTAGGGTTGGAGAAGGTGAAGGGTCACTTTCATATTATAAGAGAATGCATTGGGTAGTGTGAAACACGCATTGAGAAGGATATTGAGAGATATTTTCGAGTAAGATTGAGAGAGGGAAGTTAGGGAAGCAAAGAGGGAGAATTTCCCAAGAGATATTGGGCACAAATCCCAAGGGAATTTTTTTTTTTAAGTGATGTGTTATTTTTTTGTTGTTGGATCCCGTATTATATGGATTCGTATAGTGTGTACAACAAGGGGAAGAGGGCACAAAAATCGAGGCAGCATTGGCATAGTTTTCAAGGTTGTTTTGAGTATTTCTTTTGTTTTTGGGTTGTATAGATCAGTCTGTATAGCAAACTGAGGGCACACTTTTCAAGGTGCATATTTCTAGACAGGTCATACAACAGTACAAACTTGGCACATTTTTTGAGGCAGAAATTTTAGGGGTTCTTTTAGTGTGTTGTAAGTGGATTTCTCTTGCTATAATTGGTATTTATTGTTGTTGATATGAATTTTCTTGGAGCTGATTAATAAATCTCTCTCTCTCATTTGGTTTCCCCACATTAGGGTTTTCTGAGTATTTCTGGGTTGAATGGTTGTTGTTCATTATGTTTATTCTACTGCAAAATTGTTTAGAAATGCATATTTCTACTTATGGTAATTTATGAATGTGGTTTTAGACATTTAAGAGTTCATAGAAGACAATTATCTCTAGGTTGCTAAGTGTATGACATAATTTAGTACCTCTTGATTTTGTCATTAAATTTCTACATCACAAACATGAGAAATGATTATCCTCCTCAAAAGGAAAAAATTCAATCACAAACCAAATACAAACCATGAAATTTGTTAAAGGAAGAAGCTATAAAAGTAAAAACCAAGAAACATATCAAAAGGTAGACTTATCATGTCACAACAGAATTGAGTATGGAAACACCTTCAATGGTTATCGCTTTTCTTGCAAAAAAATTGGTCACAAAGCATTGGAATGCAAGAGTCCTGAAAAGAAAAATTTAGGAAGGTCCAATAACTTAATGATATGTTGGAGATGCAATTATGTTGGGAAGACAAAAAACTTTTGTCATACCATGAGATGCTACAACTATGATAAGTTTTGGCACAAATCCCAAGACTACAAGAAATCAAGAAGAAAACCCATGAAAAATAATCCATACAAGTCAGGAAGGAAATCTAATGAACTTCGAAAGAAAATAAGAGAGGACAAATCTCAAAGAAAAAATGTAGAAAAAAAAGGTTCATCAAACAGAGTGCCTTATGGAAAGATATGGAGAACAAAATCTAAAACACAAAGAAAGAAAGATGATGACGATCCTGCACCTAAAAATGAATAAATTGATAACAATAAATCGATGGATGAAACTCATAATAATTAATGTGAAATTCATAGCTTTGCATATGAAGAGGAACAAGCTCAAGGAAGAAGAATTTCAAAAGAAGATGAAGAAGATTATGGTGCACAAAACAATGGTGATGATGATGAACTCTTAAAAACAAATCAGTATATAGAATAGTGTGATGAATAAAATAAATAATATCTAAAGAAGAAAGCAACAAAAGGAGTTCAAAATATATAAAGAAAAAGTATGAACATAGAAAAGTTATTAATGAAATGAAAGAACAATAAAGATATCTTGGAATCAAAGAACTAAATAATATCAAGAAGAAGAAGAAATGGATCAAGAAGAAGCTTCACACCCTTGTCCATTATGACAAAGGAGAAGACATTAAAACCCTATTTGAAGACAAAAATACCAAGAGATTGAGATAACAACTGGCACATTCAGAGGGGGAGAAAATAAGTAAAAGTTTTCTTTCCTTTGTCATTGATGTCAAAAGAGGAGAGATAAACAATAAAAACAAATACCAAAATAAATGGGACAAAGATAGGGGGAGCATCACCTAAGGGGAAGCATCATCTTAGGGGGAGAAGAGAAATATTCCCAAGTTGTCATTGTTGTCAAAGGGGAAGAGATAAAGAGTAAAAAAAGGTCAACTCAAAGGACTCAAAATAAAAAATACATTTCATAAGGGAAGTACGATTGTTTTACTAAGGTTGCCATCAATAACAAAGCGGTAGATTGTTGACAATTTGGTTGCCATTGATGTCATCCTTGGTAAATAGGTGAAGTATCATTGATTGATTGTTTTGAGAAGCATTTTCAATATTGGACATATGGTTATGAAGGTTACTTGAATGTCAAGCATTGTCAATATTGAACATAATGCTATGAAGGTTGGACATAATGTTATGAAGGTGACTTGAATGTCAAGCATTTTCAATATTGGACATAATGTTATGAATGTGACTTGAATGTAAAGCATTGTCAATATTGGACATAATGTTATGAAGGTGACTTGAATATCGGTAGAAAGATAATATTGACTAATATATTGTATGAGCTTGATACACTCATCCTATATTGTATAAGGTTGAGATTGGGTCATTAACATCCATGCACAAAAGAAGAAACTATGAAGAAATTGTCTGGATAAAAAGGGTAAATGGATAATCCAATATGGATCCATACAAATCACAAATAAATAAGTTAATAAGACATGGTAAATTAAAAGTGATTCAGAAAATATCAATTCAAGAAGAGTCCAGAGATGAGAAAAAATTTCAATGGTGGATGTTTGGTGAGGAAGCATTGAAACCATCGAGTCACAAGTCGATTCCACTTAAATAAAAATAAGGTCGACTACCTGGAAGTCAATCGACTGCAAGGCGATTCAAAGACAAGTCAACCGACTGCAAGGCGATTCAAAGACAAGTCAACCGAATGCAAGCCTACAGATTGACGAAAGTTAGAGAAGACAAGTCGATTGATTTCAAGACGATTCGAAGACAAGTCGAACAACTGAAGGTCAAAGTCAAAGGAAAATTGAGTCGGGAAATACAAGTCAGCCAAAGCAAGTCGAGAGGACCAAATTCAAATTTTTCAAGTTGGTTTTCTTCCAAGTCAAGTCGGTCCAAGAAAGAAGTAACCTAAAGGTCGACTTCAAAGAAAACTTAAATACAGGTTGGGTCGAGGATGAAGCAATATGGGTTGAATAGAATTGAAATACTCAAGTAGAAATTTCTCCTAGTTGAGTCCACCAAAAATATGTTTGTCAGTCGAATGAGGAAAAAAATACAAAAAAGGGTGAGACCAAGTCAAATATTTAGTGAATAGCGGGTGAGAGGGAACGTATTTTACTATAACCATCAAGTAAAATGTTTACAAGTTGAGTTTAAATAATCACCAACAAAGGATATATGTACTGAAGTTGAGTTTAAATAATCACCAGCAAATGAGATATTTACTGAAGTCAATCTGGCATCTTACGATGAAAGGAAAATATGGGTAAGTTTCCTTCAAAGAACCTCCTATACTGGCCACCTCCCACACTTTCTAGGCACGCTTGTCAGATAATCAAACATGTTCTGCAAAAAACCCATGTCGCATAATTTTAAATTTAGTTTCCATCACACTTGACTCTTCATACGAAAATCGTTGTCTAAATTGGTGTACGAAAATCAATTAATAAAAGTTACCATTTGTGTTAATTAAATGAAGGGGTGCAATGTTTCATTCCAAAATGACACATTGTTTCAAAGTGGCATCCTTTGGAGGACTATATAAGTAAATGAATAGGATTGGATTCCTCACATCTCAGTTGGATCTGAGATCAACAATTTGGGTCTTGTTATGAGGGTTGGATTCCTTATTTCTCAGTTGTATTCATAAAAGTTAAATAAATAAAAAAAATGATATTTTATCTACTTCATAAAGTTTGTGTTTTATATGTTTACGAAAAATTAATTGAACTACATATATCTTATTCATTTAATTTAGTTAATTTATGGAAGTGTCAAAAGTAGTCAAAAGTTCCAAACACTGATTCACCCCCAGCCCCACCCCCCTCTAAGTGTTAGTGTGTGTTTCAACATAAAATAGTCAAGGAAATGGCATTGGAAAAGTTCCCATGGCCGGATGGTTTTACAACTGATTTCTTTCAAGCATACTGGTAGGTCATAGGGAAAGATATTTGGTCGGATGTAGAGGAATCCAAAGTCTCGGGCTTGGTGTTGCAAGCTTCTAGTACAAGATTCCTTACACTCATCCCAAAGGATAAGGAGGTGTTCACAATGAATAAGTATATATTGATCTCCCTTTGCAATGTCATCTATAAAATTATTACAAAGGTGATTTCTAACCATTTGAAACCAATAATGAGTAAGATCATTTCTCTGGAGCAAGGAGGATTTTTGGAAGGGAGGAAAATTCTAGATGGAATCATAGTAGCACATGAAACTATCCTTTCCCTATAAATAAATAGGGATGCTTATAAAACTTGACATGTCCAAGGTATATTATTGGTTGAACTAGACCAACCTTCATCATATGTTGTCTTTATTTGAATTTATTCAGGAATGGATCATCTAGGTCAAGAACCTAGTTACCTTTTCCTTCTTCTCTATCCTGATAAAGGGTGATCCATCTCCAACAATCAACCCATATAGGGGAGTTATACAAGGGGATCTTCTATCCCCCTTCCTCTATATCCTAATGGTTGAAGGTCTTGGTAGATGCCTCAAGGTCTCCCTACAAAGTGGGAGCATCAAGGGTTTGAAAGTGCACCACGACTCTAACCCTATGTACCATCTTTAATTTGTGGACAATACGCTCCCAATAAGGGTTCCCACAATGAGAGAAGTCAAATATATTAGGACAATTGTGGAAACCTTTATGGGAGCCTTAAGATCCCTCATCGGTCAGACTAAATCCCAAATTTTCTTCTTCAATACCCCACTAGTGATTCAATAAAATAATGAAAAACTTTTGGGGTTCCAAAAGAGATCTCTCCCCTCAAAGTATTTGGGGGCTCATTTACTTGAAAAGGATCTCGAAAATGTTTCCTTGGAGGAATTGTTGACTAAATTGGAAGCTATACTCTCTAGTTGGACCTTCCATTTCCTTTCTCCTCTAAGACATATTCTCCTAATTAAATATGTTTTGCATTCTCTTCTCCTTTACCTCTTCTCAGTCCTTGCAATGCTAATGAAAATAATCAAATCAAACCACAATATCCAGAGGGCCTTTCTCTTGTGGGGACCAAAGAAAGAAAGAAAATGGGCATTGGTATCCTAGGTCAAAGTATGCCTCCCAAAATTCATAGGAGGCCTAGGAATCAAAGACTCACTACTTATGGGAAAATCCCTAGTGGCCAAGACATGGTGGCAATGGATCAAAGGACAAAATGAATTATGGGAAAAGATCTAAAAAATCAAGTACATAAAGACTATATTCGGAGAATATCTCACTAGGATGGAGGGGGAATTCCCTAGATCTCTGATCTGGAATAATGAATGGGGTAATATAAATTTCGTTCAAGATCATTTCTTTTAGGGAAAAAAAATGATGACTCAGCTCTGTTTTGGGAGGATGTCTGGCAACAATAACTAATATTGGGAAATAGTAGCATATTCCATCCAATTAAGTTTCCCATGATAGAAAAAGAATGGAAACCATGTGTTTCATCAATGGTCATGTGGGCGAACAATAGGCACCAAGAAATGGAGAATCAACTTCAAGAAAGACAAATCAAGTTCAACACATGACACATTGTTATGAGATGGGGATAGGAAGGGGATGGTAACTTTGAAATAAATAAAGCTTACCAATTAGGAGCCAAATTGGATCTTTGGAATAAGCCAAGAATCTCAAAGAAGGTATGGTATCTAAATCTTTGGCCAAAAGTCTCAACTTTTCTATAGCTCATGGCGAAAACAAATACCCTAACCTGCGACAATATCATCAAGAAAGGATATGAAGGATCGTTAATACTTTTATTATGTCAAATGGAAGAATAATATTTAGAGCATTTATTCAATGGTTGTAAAGAAACATCTACCTTATGAGACAAATGGGAACAATGACTCAAACAAAAAAATATAAACATAGGGGACAATATCTGATCCTTGGAAGAATGGAGAGCAAATCCATTCAAGAATCCAATTCTCAATAGGGTTTGGAATCCCTTTCTAGGGTTCCTACTATATAACACCTGGAAGGAATGAAATAGAATAATTTTCAAACGATAGAAGAAAACAATGGAAGGGGTGTGGAAGACCATCTAGTCTAATGTTTGGGAATCTGTTAGTGCATCCTACTGGGTAGAGGGGGATTGGAAACACTAGGGATATAGTCACTAATATTTTACAACTTCCAACTATATCGATGTGGGAGCTCTCCAACCAAATCTGTTAGGATTTTTTTCAAGGAATCCAAGGAGATTTGGTACCCTCATCCACGATAATTTATAAAACTTAATTTTGAGGGCACCTCAAAAAGAAACCTAGGACCTTCTAGTCGAGGAGGAGTTTTCATAAAATCATTAGGAAACATATTGACCCTCTTCGCCATATAGATCGGAAACAACACAGATAATGGGGTAGAATAGGTGGTTCTAATTAAAGGAATGCAATTGGCCTCCGAGATGGGTTACAACAACCTCACAATGGAAGAAAACTCTCATCTTTTGATCTCTACACTAACACAAATAATTCATGGAATAAACATCGACGAGGCATCATCAAACCGATGACTCTCGTTAGGTTTTGAGCAGATTGCAGAGATATCCAAGTAGATTCTAGTGATTATTCCCTCCCATGTAAAACATAGAGCTAATTCCCTGGCCAATCCACTTGTGAATGAGGGAGTTAATCTAGTAAACATGTTAGAGGTTTAGTAGTGGAATGGGGCCATACCCCTAAAACTAAAGGAAGAATTCCAAGCATTAAACATACATTGAGAACTATTCCTCAAATGGGATGGTCATAGTTGGGGCTGTGACACTTACCAAATTTCACCTAATTTCCAACCCATGTAGTAACTAGGGGCAATGCATGTGAGGATGAGATGGGAGGTAGTGTGGTTTGGGCTAAGTATGAGCTCGTATGAAAATCTATGTGGAAATATGTTTGGGTGATGAAAGATGATGACATTGAGGAGATCTTGGGAGAATGGTGAATCTTGGAGGCATACCAGGAGAAGTAACCCTTTTGTGTGCATGATGAAGAACCACTGGAAAGGACAAGCCAAAATTAGAGGCTTAGAGACAATTTCAAGGAATAAACCTAACAGTCAGTGCAATCCCTTCGAGAAAAATTCTAAGGATTGTAATTCTCTTTTCCTGGTCTAGGTTCTTTGTTTGTTTTGTGGTCTCAAGTTGTTTAGTCTAATAGGTAAGGTGGGTGGCTAACCAACTCAAGAAAAAGTTGGCGTTCGACTGGGAAGTCTAGGGAGAGTGTTGGGATTATGGTTCTTAGGAGGTAGCATTAGCATCCAAATCATCCTTCTAGGAAGCAAAGGGGGTAGCCCAATCCAAATTAATCCTCTGAGTCAGACACCCCTATGTTCTTGGTATCAATTTTTGCAGGGTCACATGATGTCGAAAATAAATGTTGGAGGGAAGGGAGGAGGTCGAAGAAAGAGGCACATGGCCACTTTTGGGAAAATTGATGTTCATGTGGTTACTCCATTAATTCTACCAAAGTTGAAAGGGAAGCCTTCACAATGAAGTTCTTACACTCAAGGCTCCTGAAAACCTTCAAAGCTGATTTAGAATATTTGAATGGTAAAGTAAAAAATAAGAGGAACAAACTATATGGATAACAACTCCATAAAGAAATGAAAGGTTGGGTCCATGATCTCAACTTCTCTAGGACTCAAGAGACGAAGCTCTTCTAGATTACATAAATTTATTGTATGGTGAAAGAAATGATAGCTTAGGCCCTGAAGGAATGCAACATTCCTCAATAGGACATCTTGCACAGAATAACACTGCTGGAAGGGAAATTTGAAGTGGTATGTCAGGTTTTATTCGGGATTAAAATTGTGGTCTCTCAAGTTGATGAAGAAAAGGAGGTCCTAGGACCCAAAGAGGATTGTCATGATTCTGTCAGTACTCACGACAACCCAATTTGCATTGATGGTGACCCTCGGCTTTCGACAACCAAGCATGAAGAAGAAAGGGAAGTCAACCAGTCAATGTAAATGAATTTTCCTTTTTGTTGTTATATAGTTCATCCTTTCTATTTTAGTTTGATACGTGCAATTATGTCAATAATATAGTTATGTTACAATCAATGAACATATATGATACTCCTCAATTGGAGGAGGAATAGACATGGATAATTTTTTTGTTGAAATGTAATATTAAGATATGACTCGGTTTTAAATCAAAAAAAAAAAAAACAATGTATTTAAAAATGATTTTTATCAATATTTAAATACAATTTTTTTTTCCAAAACAACTTAATACTACATAATCATTTTTCACTCTTTTAAAATGAGAAATCTCAAAGACTCTTGATCTCAATTAGGAAAGCATTTACACCATGTATCTTTCTTTAAACTATGAATGATATATATAATTTGAAAAAAAAAATAAGAATGAGAAATTTCAAAGACTCTTGATCTCGGTCAATTAGGAAAGCATTTACAGCATTTATCTTTCTTTAAACTCTGAAGGATATATATAATTTAAGACAGATTATAATTTTTTAACTCTCTCAACCATATATATATAAAAGAAAAGAAAAGGACTTCCAACATAATTATAATTTTGAAATATGTACAACGACGATGAGATCATTTAAATATTCTTAGAAGTGTATCAACGGCCGTCTAAACATAAATATAAGTTCGAAATATGTACAATGATAGTGATATTTTCAATATTCTGAAGCTATACGAAATTTTTTGGAAGTGTATCAACGGCGGTCTAATGTGTTGAAAGGATATTTAAAAGCATAACAAAATTTGAAACCTTCCCACCTCGTGTTTTAATGGAACAACATAAAATACAATTCTGCTTTTAGTGTTTCAAAGCTAAACACTTTAAATACTAAATTAAGCCCTTATATGGGCTTGAACTGTTTACTGCTATTACAAATGGTTCAATGAGACAAAACTTTCAATACAATTGGAATGCTAAATTATGAGCTTTACCCTGAGACAAAACTGAGAATACAATTCGACTGCTAAATTAATTTCCATGGGCTTTATAACAAATGGATTATAGCAGAAAACTTAAAAAGAAAATCGTGCAGGTCGTGAAGGGTCACCAAATTTTAGATGACGATAGGTTTCAATAATTTTTTTGGTTTAGGCAGGCCGTCTCTGGTGGTTTGGAAAACATGAAATTAACGATAAGTGGAGCATCTGGCTGATAATTTATTTATTCTTTTTGGAGCATATGGCTGAGTATATATCCGTTACTCAACCAATAAGTTACCTTTTCAAAATGACAATTCCGATAATAAGACTAATTAGAAAATTGGACAGAGCATCACGAAAACCCATCCTGCATTGAATGATGATGTGATAGGTGGTGTAGACTGCTCAATCTAAATTGTTTTTATATAAGATGATTCATATAGCATCAAATTTCAGATTAAATCATCTATTCATCACTCACTATATTGTTTTTTATATAAGATGATTCATATAGCATCAAAATTCAGATTAAATCATCTATTTATCACTCACTATAGCAGTTGCAGCATTATAGCAAGATGGAGATTGACCGCCACAAAAATCACCATCCACTACTGAGTTTTCGGCATGCCTGTGACAGCTGGAGGGGCCTCTTCTTCGAATAACCGTCTCTGCCATTTGCTGTTCTGAAATTGCCACGTTTCTCCTCTTAAATCTCCACGTTTCATTTGCATTTGCTGAATTGAAGTCCATCAAAATCTATTTATAGAGAATGTAATTCCTCTTTATGCTAGGGTGTGTTAATGAGTTTTGTTAGTCTAGGGTGTGTTAATGAGTTTTGTTAGTGATAGAATTTTGTTACTTGTGCACTGTAACATAGACTAGTCTGAAATTTTTCTGTGTGTAAAAAAGCATACTCTGTTGTTTTATTGTTTTGTAATAGAGGTACTTTGTACCCTATTTTTTTTTATTGTTTGGAATAAAATGTTGTGATAGTGATTTCCATAATTTGATATCTGAGTTTTATTTTTGTTTCTTATAAATTATAGCTGATAATCACTGATCAAATTTTCAAACAGAGTTTATTTTTTAATCTGTATTTTCTGAGTGTGACTCCTTAGTGAGCACTTAAATCCATTTTTTCATATTCTTCATTTGGTATCAGAGCATTGGTTTGTGGTTGTTTGCAGCCAAAAGAAGGAGACAATGGTCCAAACTAATAGTTCAGTCCAGTACCAGAGTCCAGTACCAGATTCCTCTGTTCTGTGAGGAAAATTATGAGTATTGGAGTGTGAAGATGAGAACTTTGCTCATCTCACAAGATTTATGGATGCTTGTTTCTGCAAGGTACATAGAGCCAACTGATCAAGCTGTTTATAATGCATTATCAGTTGATCAAAAGATAGAATTGAAGGAGAATAGGAAAATGGATGCTAAGGCTCTGTTTATTCTTCAAATAGGGGTTGATATTTCAAT
Source organism: Picea mariana (assembly GCA_032191745.1). Taxonomy (NCBI): domain Eukaryota; kingdom Viridiplantae; phylum Streptophyta; class Pinopsida; order Pinales; family Pinaceae; genus Picea; species Picea mariana. The sequence continues at coordinate 11,147 of JASDQU010738368.1, read as the reverse complement.
TTTTTCAAAGATTGCAGAATGTGGAATGTTCCATGATGCTTAGGAAACCTTGGAGAAGGCATACAAGGGATTTGTAAAGGTAAAAGTTGTCAAACTTCAAATGCTGAGAAGGGATTTTGAGTCTCTTTCTATGAAAGAAAATGAAAGTGTTGAATGTTTTATTACTAGAGTTCAAAATATTGTTAATGCTATTCATGCTCATGGTGAAACTCTTGAAGATATAAGGATTGTAGAAAACGTGTTAAGAAGTCTTCCTAAGAAGTTTGATCATGTCACTATTGCTATAGAAGAATCAAGGGATTTAACACAACTAACCCTTGCTGATCTATTTGGAAGCCTTCAAGTACATGAGGACACGTTGAAAAAGAATGAGGAACTTTTGGATCATGCTTTCCAAAGAAAGTTGAAGGTAGTAGATGATAAGAAGAAACAGTCATCCATTGTTAGAAATGAATTTTCTTCAACATCATTTAGAGGAGGTAGAGGCCGTGGAAGAGTCAAAGGTAAAGGTGGCAAAGGTAGAGGAAGAAGAAGTAGTTCTGGAATGGGTCATTTTCACTGCACCTATATTAATAAAGATGGCCACCTTAAAAGTCATTGCTTTCAAAAGAAAAGAGATACCTCTCATTCAAATTTCAGCAAGGAAGAAGGTGAAAATTCTCAAACTTTATTTCTCACATGTAACAAACTTGAAGCTTGTGATGACTTTACATGGTATTTGGATAGTCATTGTTCAAATCATATGACTGGAAATAAAAAAACTGTTTGTGAAGCTAGATGAGAATGTGAAAGGGACAGAGAGTTTTGGCAATGATAATGAAGGAGATGTAATGGGAAAATGTATTATTGTCATACGAGTTAAGAATGGAAAAATGATGTATGTTCAAGATATCTTGTTTGTTCCAAACTTAAGGCACCACTTGATTAGCATAGGGCAACTGAATTCTAACAATTACAAGATTGCTTTTGAAGGAAAACGCAGTAAGATTTTTTACAACAATGCCCTTGTTGTTGAAGTTCCCATGACTGATAATATGATGTTTTTGTTAAGAATGGAATCAAATGTAGTTTGCTTGAAGGCCTTAGTTGATGATTCTTGGCTTTGACACAAAAGGTTTGAACACCTTAATTTCGGATCGCTATCCCTTATGCAAAAGAAGAATTTAGTAAGAGGTTTTCATTCTTCCAGAGTCCAATAATAAGATATGTGAAGGTTGTGCCATAGGGAAGCAACAAAGAGAGTTTTCCTCATTACAAGTTTAGATCATATGAGCCATTCGCTTTAGTACATTCAGATATTTGTGGCCCTATGCAAACCTTGTCACTTGGAAACAACAAGTATTTTCTTTTATTTGTAGATGATTATTCAAGAATGTCTTGGGTTTATTTCATAAGCCAGAAATCTCAAGCTTTTAGTTGTTTTCAAAAGTTTAAAGTTCACGTTGAGAAGGAATAAGGATATTATTTGAAAGTCTTGAGAATTGATTGAGGTGGAGAGTTCACCTCCAATGAATTTAAGGAATTTTGCAGCGCACATGGCATTAAGAAGGAGCTAACTATTGCTTACACTCCTCAACAAAATGAAGTAGCAGAGAGAATAAACATAGCAGTGGTAGAAATGGCCAGATGTATGTTGAGAGAAATGTGTTTGCCAAATATGTATTGGGCAGATGCAGTCTATTCAGCCATATATATTCTCAACATAAGTTCTACAAAGATGGTAAAATATTCTACTCCTTATAAAGGTTGGTTTTATAGAAAGCCTAATGTTTCTCATTTTAAAATATTTGGGTCTACATGCTTTGTTTATATTCCCAGTCAACAAAGGCAAAAGTTACATGGAAAATCTGTAAGATGTGTTTTCATTGGATATTTAGAAGAAAATAAGGCTTATAGATGTCATGATCCACTTACCAATAAACTTTATGTTAGTAGAGATGTGATCTTTGATGAAGGGGAAGTTTATTTCAAGAATGAAGGAGAAGTTAAAGTGATGAATCCACATATTGAAGGCTTAATTTTTTATAGTAATGATGAGTCTTTGCAGCCCTCTACAACAAGATATATGGGCTCACCTTCAC